>CAWUFW010016720.1:0-295816 GCA_963921515.1 Calotriton arnoldi
TGTACTTCGTTCAGTTACGTATTTGCTAAAGCACAAAGGGGGCAGGGTAGAAACACCCTGACCCCCTAGAGTTTGCTCAGAGGGTCCCACAAGGACCCCTGGGCAAAAAAATAAAAAAATGTTTTTAAAAATCGGCAGGATGCGCTCAGGGTGCGCGAATGATGCCGAAGAAAAAATCGAAGCGCGGTCTCCCGCGCTTCGATGCTACTGGCCCCCGGGTGGCCCAAGTCCCGGGGGCATGGTGGGGGGATAATTTAATGTGTGGGGGCCTCAAAGGGCCCCTGCCCGGGGACCGCCACCCCCGGGGCTTTTTAAAAAATGGTGTGGGAGGGCTCTGAGCCCTCCCGCAGCCCCGGGACCACCACCTCCCGGGACTTTTTGTATACATTATAAAACCTGTGTGGGGGCCCAGCCCCCACACGCCCGGGGACCGCCACCTCCCGGGGCACTAAACATTTTAATATGGGGATCCGTTACGGACCCCCAGAGCCCCGGGACCACCACCTCTCCGGGGCTGTGTACTGAATGGGAGGGGGCCGCGCGGCCCCCTCCTGGAGCCTCTTGATGGCCCTGGGGACCACCACCCCCAGGGCCGGCTCCTGCAGTGTCCCGGGGTGCCTACCCCGGGACACTGTAGCTTGTTATGGCAGGACTGGAGCCTCGCGGCTCCCGTCCTGCCATAGCAAACTGCTTTGGATATTGGAAGAGAGAGCAGGAAACCTGCTCTCTCTTCCAATATCCAAAGCGATTGATTTTCCACATGGGGAGCAGCATGTCAGCTGCTCCCCATGTGGAAGCAGCAATGCCGGCTCCCAAGGGACGTGGGCAGCCGGCGGGACTGCGGGGGATTGGGGACCCCCACAGTCCCCAACGGAGAGGGCCAGCCCCGTGGGATGGGGTCCCCGGGCAGTAGTGGCCCGGGAGGGGGCCACGCGGCCCCCTCCCCAAAAAAGAGAATTTTTATTTTTTTTTTTAAATGGAAAGGCCGGCCCCGGGGGATGGGGTCCCCGGGGCCTTAAAATGGACAGATGAGGGGGCCACGCTGCCCCCTCAAAATAATAAATATAGAGGCCATGCCCCGGGGGATGGGGTCCCCGGGGCCAATACAGGCCCAGGGAAGGGGGCCACATGGCCCCCTTCCCGTTTTTTTTTTTTGTAATTTAATAAGGGGTAAGGCCCTGGGGGATGGGGTCCCCAGGGCCCAAAAAGAGAAAAAGGAAGGGGGCTACACAGCCCCCTTCAGGGGACAAAACAAAATACATTTTTAAAAAAACGATCGGGGCCGCAGGCCCCGCCCCCTTCCTTCACCACTCTGCAAACGCGCCCCCTGGCGCGTTTGCTGAGGGGAACAAATTCCCCTTGAATACTGGGGTCCCTGAGGGCCAACTAGCCCACCAGGAACCTCCAGTATGCGCCAGGGGCTGCCTTGCAGAGACGTGTAGAGAGGCCACACTCCTTTACACCTCTCTGCAACGCAGCTCTGTGGCGCTTTGGAGGTATATGGTGGGCTAGTTGGACTCCGGGGACCCTCAGGATTCAAGGGGACTTAATCCCCAAACTTAAAACGCGCCACGGGGCGCGTTTGCACAGTGGTGAAGGGAGGGGGCGGGGCTTCAGGTGACATGTGTGCAAACAGGCCCCGTGGCGCGTTTTAAGATGGGGAATTAAATCCCCTTCAATCCTGAGGGTCCCTGGGGCCAACTAGCCCAACAGGTACATCCAGAAAGCGCCACAGAGCTGCGTTGCAGAGAGGTGTAAAAGGGGTGTGGCCTCTCTACACGTCTCTGCAACGCAGCCCCTGGCGCATATTGGAGGTTCCTGGTGGGCTAGTTGGCCCCTAGGGACCCTCAGGATTCAAGGGGACTTAATCCCCCAACTTAAAACGCGCCACGGGCGCGTTTGCACAGATGTCACCTCAGGCCCCGCCCCTCCCTTCACCATTGTGCAAATATTCCTCTAAAATCAGCCGAAATAGGAATTCCGATTTACTCACCTGTTATAAGGAGAGACCTCAGTGCTGTATCTTTCAGCCCAGTACTGGTCCTGAAAAGTAATTTTAACCGTACTTACCAGTAACTTGAATTTCCTTCCATAGGTTAACATTGACTGGTTTCACTTGGAAATTCTTCTAAGTGTGGAGTTTTGGAACTTTAAAATATTCCTCTAAAATCAGCCGAAATACGAATTCCGATTTACTCACCTGTTATCAGGAGAGACCTCAGTGCTGCATCTTTCAGCCCAGTACTGATCCTGAAAAGTAATTTTAACCGTACTTACCGGTAACTTGAATTTCCTTCATAGGCTAACATTGACTGGTTTCACTTGGAAATTCTTCTAAGTGTGGAGTTTTGGAACTTTAAAATATTCCTCTAAAATCAGCCGAAATACGAATTCCGATTTACTCACCTGTTATCAGGAGAGACCTCAGTGCTGCATCTTTCAGCCCAGTACTGATCCTGAAAAGTAATTTTAACCGTACTTACCGGTAACTTGAATTTCCTTCATAGGCTAACATTGACTGGTTTCACTTGGAAATTCTTCTAAGTGTTGATTTTGAAACATACAAATATTCCTCTAAAATCAGCCGTAATCCGAATTCTGATTTACTCACCTGTTATCAGGAGAGACCTCAGTGCTGCATCTTTCAGCCCAGTACTGGTCCTGAAAAGTAATTTTAACCGTACTTACCAGTAACTTGAATTTCCTTCCATAGGCTAACATTGACTGGTTTCACTTGGAAATTCTTCTAAGTGTGGAGTTTTGGAACTTTAAAATATTCCTCTAAAATCAGCCGAAATACGAATTCCGATTTACTCACCTGTTATCAGGAGAGACCTCAGTGCTGCATGTTTCAGCCCAGTACTGATCCTCAAAGTAATTTTAACCGTACTTACCGGTAACTTGAATTTCCTTCATAGGCTAACATTGACTGGTTTTCAGCAAAAAGTTTCAAAGTGTTGATTTTCACAAACTACAAATATTCCTTAAAAATCGCCTGTATGACTTAAACGCATTCTTTCAACTGTTTACAGGAGATGCACCAGTGCTGGTCCAGGATCCAACACTGAGTAAGAAAAAGTAACGATAACAGTTTTTACCTGCTAAGTGAATTTCCTTCCATAGGATAACATTGGTGATTCTATGTGAAAAAGTTTCTAAGTGTCAACTTTTAAAATACAATAATATTCCTTAAAAATCACGACTGTAACCAAAACGCTTTTACTCAACTGTTTACAGGAGATGTACCAGGACTGAATCTAGGATCCAGTCCTGTGGTTAGAAAAAGTAATCCATAAAGTAACTAATTGCATTTAACTAGAAATTCACATTGAGCTGAATGTTGCATTGTGTTTGAAAATGTGTTGCCCATTGCAACAAATGTAACTACTGTACTTAAAAGTCTATTGCCTATCTGCAAAGTATTTAAACTAAAGTAATTCATTAAGAGAAAGTATTTTTTGTAATGTAATGTATAATGTAATTACAATGTAATTTAAAAATAAAATATGTAAAAGAAAATTGTTTCTAAAAATGTAGTAAATCAGTATGAAAAAATTAATATAACAATTAATACATTTAAAAATTGTCATTTACAAAACCTTTGAAATTCACAAAAAAACGTAGGTTTCAGGCACGTTATAGTTAGAAATTAGCATTTAAAAAACCTTTGAAATTCACTGAAAAACCATAGGTTTCAGATATGTTATAGTTAGAAATTAGCATTTAAAAAACCTTTGAAATTCACTGAAAAAACCATAGGTTTTAGGGACAGTTATAGTTATTTGGACATTGCACTCGTACAAAACCCGTGAAATTCCCCCGTTATAGTTAGTTCAGCTAACTATAACTCGCGCCCCGCAATGCACTGCTGATGTCGTCACATATTACATCACTCATGACATGGTCAGTGACATCACTGATGACATCACTGATGACATCTCAAATGACATCACTGATGACATCATCCACGTGATAATCTGATGCACCTCCTCACACCCTAATATAACCTTTGATACACCCACTCTAAATTACAGACTGCCATTCGCAAAACCATAGACACTCCAACACCAATAACTACATACCCACTCACTGATTCTTAGGTCTACACACACACATCCACTCACTCACCCGTACAGTCACTCATACTTACGGTCACTCAGTACAGGACTATCATATGCACTCATACTCCTATATAGACACTCAAACACCGCCACTCATCCATAGAGGTACTCACACACCTAGTCAGTCATGCAAATAATTAAACACACTACCATTTACTCACCTATACAGTTATACACACACCAGCTCACTTACTCATACAAATACTAGCACATTCTTACGCTCTTATACAATCACTGATACAAGCACACACTCATCCATACAGCCACTATCACAATCAGTCACTCTCGCTTATAGCTATTTATATACTCCAACACACATATATACTGCCTTTCACATATGTAGTTACTCACACATGTACCACTGGGACATACATTCACTCACTAACACACTCTTACACACACTTACCCACCCATACAGTCTATCACAGATGCACTCTTGAAACCATCCACCCAGTGAATCACCCACTCACACATCTATGCACAGAGTCGCACACACCCCTCCCACACAAACACTCAGGCACCCATACAGATACTCAGACAACCATTCAATAACTCATATAGACACTCATGTAGCTATTCACAAACACATGCAGCCACTTACACAGCAACAGACAGACGGATACAGACATTCACCCAGTTTAGTCACTAACCCATGCATTCAGTAAGATACGTTAAATCACTCACTTATAGAGTCAGTCACGCACCTACTAAATCATCCATACTAACACTTACACACCCACTCATTCTTCAATACGTCTTTTCCTATATATATTAAAAATATTTAAACTTTCCAGAAACACACAGTCACTGGATGATGTCATCAGTGATGTCATTTGAGATGTCATCAGTGATGTCATCAGTGATGTCACTGACCATGTCATGAGTGATGTAATATGTGACGTCATCAGCAGTGCATTGCGGGGCGTGAGTTATAGTTAGCTGAACTAACTATAACGGGGAATTTCACGGGTTTTGTACGAGTGCAATGTCCAAATAACTATAACTGTCCCTAAAACCTATGGTTTTTTCAGTGAATTTCAAAGGTTTTTAAATGCTAATTTCTAACTATAACATATCTGAAACCTATGGTTTTTTCAGTGAATATATATATATATATATATATATATATATATATATATATATATATATATATATATATATATATATATATATATATATTATCTACTGGCGGTCGCCAGTAGATAGTTATAGTTAGGACCTATTTTCCATAGGAAATCCGCGACATTCTATTTGAAATAACTCTTGCGTCGGTTGACGAATCTTCGCGAAATATTCAAACTTTATGGCCCGCTCCGGTCCGCTCCTACCCTGAAAGTCTCAGGGTGATTCGTCAAGCGGGGGCCGAGAAAAAAGGGGGGTCCCAAAACGTGTTTTCCCCATTCATTTTCCCATAGGAAACTTTAGACACGGCTACAGCCCGAACTGCTGAACGGAATTACACCAAATGTGGCAAAGAGGTAGTTCTTGGTTCAGAAAGAACCCTTTTTGTTAAATGGTGTAAATCCGTTCAGTAGTTGCTGAGAAAATCAAAAGTAAAAACACATATATATCTGGGCGGAGCCTAACCACACATGTCATCGTGAGATCTGATTGGCTGTCAGCACTTCATCCTGGAATTGCTGGCAGCCATCTTGGGACCAATATAAATGATAGTACCCCATTGAAATGCATTGTAGTGAATCGAAGATTTTGAGGGTTACCAAAAGGAGAACTATAAAGGGTGATAACAGACTTTAGTTACATTAGAATTCATTTGTTGATGGTACCATACTAATTTCAGGAATTGTGGTGTGTTCTAAGGTGATTTTACCCTGTGAAAAACCTTCTGCTGGGATATCATGAATCATGTTTGAGAGAAAACTATTTTCACATGCTTGTCCCATACAGTTTTGGAAGGTGCTCCAGAAGCTAAAATGAGAGCATATTTTCTGTAAATTCACATTATCTTTCTCAGTCATGTGAGAATGAAGTCTGACATTCTCAGTAAAACATGTACATCCAACAAGGGCAGAGACTGTCAGTTGATTCCTTTGTGTTCTACTGCAGCTTCCCAGAGTGTTCTAAAGAACAACTAGAGTGCTAACAGCCTTACTTATGACAAAAGTATGGCACACCTGAAGCCATCTTGATTGGAATAAACTGGTAACACTTAAAACATTTAATTTAAAAAGGAACAAAATGATGGCGTTCATCTTGTCATAGAAATTATGGTTAGTGCTCTGGAAAGAAAAATTAGGACATGTTTCAAGTGTGATCTCAAATATCTTCCTGTTATATTTCAACAGGAGCAGCCTGTCAGTTGATGCCTTTGTGTTCTACTGCAGCTTCCCAGAGTGTTCTAAAGAACAACTAGAGCGCTAACAGTCTTACTTATGACAAAAGTATGGCACACCTGAAGCCATCTTGATTGGAATAAACTGGTAACACTTAAAACATTTAATTTAAAAAGGAACAAAATGAGGGGTTCATTTTGCCATAGAAATTATGGTTAGTGCTGTAGAAAGAAAAATTAGGACATGTTTTAAGTGAGATCTCAAATATCTTCCTGTTATATTTCAACAGGAGCAGCCTGTCAGTTGATGCCTTTGTGTTCTACTGCAGCTTCCCAGAGTGTTCTAAAGAACAACTAGAGTGCTAACAGCCTTACTTATGACAAAAGTATGGCACACCTGAAGCCATCTTGATTGGAATAAACTGGTAACACTTAAAACATTTAATTTAAAAGGAACAAAATGAGGGGGTTCATTTTGCCATAGAAATTATGGTTAGTGCTGCAAAAAGAAAATTTAGTGCATGTTTTAAGTGAGATCTCAAATCCTCTTCTATTTCATTAGAAAATTCTGACATGCAGACTGAAACAATCACTTTCAATACCAGCAGTAGACTTCCAGTTAACTCCTTGGTGAGCAGTAGCTTTACTACAGTGATCTAATGAACAACTAGAGTAATAACATTCTGAATTTATGGCAAATGTGTGACACATCTGAATAACTTCTTCATGGAATCAAAGTAAAAAACTGAAAGCATTTCCTACTGAGGAGACTGCAGTAAATGAGGAAATTAGGAAACTTCATAACAAAGAAGTCTTCCAAGATGGCCACCAGTGAAAAAGAGCCCAAATGTAGCACAAATATTACCCAGATGTAGCCCACATATAGCCCAATGACAAAAGTGTGCAAAACACTTTTTATTTTTAGTTTTTTGCAGTTTTATGTAGTGCAGACTGGTCAGGTATTGGAGCATTGCATCTTAAAACATGACCCCCTACGCTACAAAAACACCACTGCACTACCCTAAACCCTAAAACACTACCCCAGCACGACCCTCTACACTACACAAGCACCACTGCACTATCCTAAACCCTAAAACACTACCCCCAGCATGACCCCCTACCCTACACAAACACCACTGCACTACCCTAAACCCTAAAACACTACCCCAACACCACTGCACTAACCTAAATCCTAAAACACTACCCCCAGCACGACCCCCTACACTACCCAAGCACCACTGCACTACCCTAAACCCTAAAACACTACCCCCAGCACGACCCCCTATACTACACAAACACCACTGCACTACCTTAAACCCTAAAACACTACCCCCAGCACGAACCCCTACACTACCCAAACACCACTGCACTAACCTAAATCCTAAAACACTACCCCCAGCACGACCCCTACACTACCCAAACACCACTGCACTACCCTAAAACATGACCCCCTACACTACACAAACACCACTGCACTACCCTAAACCCTAAAACACTACCCCCAGCACGACCCCCTACACTACACAAGCACCACTGCACTACCCTAAACCCTAAAACACTACCCCAGCATGACCCCCTACACTGCCCAAACACCACTGCACTGCCCTAAACCCTGAAACACCAGCCCCTGCACGACCCCCTACACTGCCCGAACACCACTGCACTGCCCTAAACCCTGAAACACATACCCTAGCACGAGCCCCTACACTGCCCGAACACCACTGCACTGCCCTAAACCCTGAAACACCACCCCCTTCACGACCCCCTACACTGCCTGAACACCACTGCACTGCCCTAAACCCTGAAACACCACCCCCAGCATGACCCCTACACTGCCCGAACACCACTGCACTGCCCTAAACCCTGAAACACTACCCCCAGCAAGACCTCCTACACTGCCCGAACACCACTGCACTGCCCTAAACCCTGAAACATCACCCCCAGCAAGACCCCCTACACTGCCCGAACACCACTGCCCTAAACCCTGAAACACCACCCCCAGCACGACCCCCTACACTGCCCGAACACCACTGCACTGCCCTAAACCCTGAAACACCACCCCCAGCACGACCCCCTACACTGCCCGAACACCACTGCACTGCCCTAAACCCTGAAACACCACCCCCTGCACGACCCCCTACACTGCCCGAACACTATTGCACTGCCCTAAACCCTGAAACACCATCCCCAGCACGACCCCCTACACTGCACGAACACCACTGCACTGCCCTAAACCCTGAAACACTACCCCCAACAAGACCCCCTACACTGCCCGAACACCACTGCACTGCCCTAAACCCTGAAACATCACCCCCAGCAAGACCCCCTACACTGCCCGAACACCACTGCCCTAAACCCTGAAACACCACCCCCAGCAAGACCCCCTACACTGCCCGAACACCACTGCCCTAAACCCTGAAACACCAGCCCCAGCACGACCCCTACACTGCCCGAACACCACTGCACTGCCCTAAACCCTGAAACACCACCCCCTGCACGACCCCCTACACTGCCCGAACACCACTGCACTGCCCTAAACCCTGAAACACCACCCCCAGCACGACCCCTACACTGCCCGAACACCAATGCACTGCCCGAAACCCTGAAACACCACCCCCTGCACGATCCCCTACACTGCCCGAACACTACTGCACTGCCCTAAACCGTGAAACACCACCCCCAGCACGACCCCCTACACTGCACGAACACCACTGCACTGCCCTAAACCCCGAAACACTACCCCCAGCAAGACCCCCTACACTGCCCGAACACCACTGCCCTAAACCCTGAAACACCACCCCCAGCAAGACCCCTACACTGCCCGTACACCACTGCACTGCCCTAAACCCTGAAACACCACCCCCAGCATGACCCCCTACACTGCCCGAACACCACTGCACTGCCCTAAACCCTGAAACACCACCCCCAGCATGACCCCTTACACTGCCCGAACACCACTGCACTGCCCTAAACCATGAAACACCAGCCCCAGCACGACCCTCTACACTGCCCGAACACCACTGCACTGCCCTAAACCCTGAAACACCACCCCCAGCACGACCCCCTACACTGCCCGAACACCACTGCACTGCCCTAAACCCTGAAACACCAGCCCCAGCACAACCCCGTACACTACCCGAACACCACTGCACTGCCCTAAACCCTGAAACACCAGCCCCAGCATGACCGCCTACACTTCCCAAAAACCACTGCACTGCCCTAAACTCTCAAACACCAGCCCCAGCACGACTTCCTACACTGCCCGAACACCACTGCACTGCCCTAAACCCTGAAACACCAGCCCCAGCAAGACCCCCTACACTGCCCGAACACCACTGCACTGCCCTAAACCCTGAAACACCACCCCCAGCAAGACCCCCTACACTGCCCGAACACCACTGCACTAAAGCCTGAAACACACCCCCAGCAAGACCACCTACACTAGCCGAACACCACTGCACTGCCCTAAACCCTGAAACACCACCCCTGCACGACCCCCTACACTGCCCAAACACCACTGCACTGCCCTAAACCCTGAAACACCACCCCCTGCACGACCCCCTACACTGCCCAAACACCACCTCACTGCCCTAAACCCTGAAACACCACCCCTCAGCACGACACCCTACACTGCCCGAACACCACTGCACTGCCCTTAACCCTGAAACACCACCCCAGCACGACCCCCTACACTGCCCGAACACCACTGCACTGCCCTAAACCCTGAAACACCACCCCCTGCACGACCCCCTACACTGCCGGAACACCACTGCACTGCCCTAAACCTTGAAACACCACCCCCAGCACGACCCCCTACACTGCCCGAACACCACTGCACTGCCCTAAACCCTGAAACATCAACCCCAGCAAGACCCCCTACACTGCCTGAACACCACTGCCCTAAACCCTGAAACACCACCCCCTACACTGCACCGAACACCACTGCACTGCCCTAAACCCTGAAACACCACCTCCAGCAAAACCCCTACACTGCCTGAACACCATTGCTCTGCCCTAAATCCTGAAACACTTGCCCCAGCATGACCCCCTACACTGCCCAAACACCACTGCACTGCCCTAAACCCTGAAACACCACCCCCAGCACGACCCCCTACACTGCCCGAACACCACTGCACTGCCCTAAACCCTGAAACACCAGCCCCAGCTAGACCCCCTACACTGCCCGAACACCACTGCACTGCCCTAGACTCTGAAACACCAGCCCCAGCAAGACCCCCTACACTGCCCGAACAAACACTGCACTGCCCTAAACCCTGAAACACCAGCCCCAGCATGACCCCCTACACTGCCCGAACACCAGTGCACTGCCCTAAACCCTGAAACACCAGCCCCAGCACGACCACCTACACTGCCCGAACACCACTGCACTGCCCTAAACCCTGAAACACCAGCCCCAGCACGACCCCCTACACTGCCCGAACACCACTGCACTTTCCTAAACCCTGAAACACCAGCCCCAACATGACCCCCTACACTGCCCGAACACCACTGTACTGCCCTAAACCCTGAAACACCAGCCCCAGCACGACACCCTACACTGCCCGAACACCACTGCACTGCCCTAAACCCTGAAACACCACCCCTGCATGACCCCCTACACTGCCCGAACACCACTGCACTGCCCTAAACCCTGAAACACCACCCCTGCAGCACCCCCTACACTGCCCGAACACCACTGCACTGCCCTAAACCCCTGAAACACCACCCCCAGCACGACCCCCTTTACTGCTCGAACACCACTGCACTGCCCCAAACCCTGAAACACCACCCCCCAGCACGACCCCCTACACTGCCCGAACACCACTGCCCTAAACCCTGAAACACCACCCCCTGCATGACCCCCTACACTGCCCGAACACCACTGCACTGCCCTAAACCCTGAAACACCACCCCCTACACTGCCCGAACACCACTGCACTGCCCTAAACCCTGAAACACCACCCCCAGCACGACCCCCTACACTGCCCGAACACCACTGCACTGCCCTAAACCCTAAAACACCACCCCCAGCATTACCCCCTACACTGCCCGAACACCACTGCACTGCCCTAAACCCTAAAATACTACCCCCAGCACAACCCCCTACACTACCCGAACACGACTGCACTGCCCTAAACCCTCAAACACTCACCCCAGCACGACCCCCTACACTACCCGAACACCACTGCAGGGCCCTAAACCCTAAAACACTCCCCCCAGCACGACCCCCTACACTACCCAAACACCACTGCACTGCCCTAAACCCTAAAACACTCCCCCAGCACGACCCCCTACACTACCCAAACATCACTGCACTGCCCTAAACCCTAAAACACTACCCCCCGCATGACCCCCTACACTACCCAAACACCAATGCACTACCCTAATCCCTAAAACACTACCCCCCGCATGACCCCCTACACTACCCTAAACCCTAAAACACTACCCCGCACGACTCCCTACACTACCCAAAGACCACTGCACTACCCTAAACCCTAAAACACGACCTCCTACACTACACAAACACCACTGCACTTCCCTAAACCCTAAAACACTACCCCCTACACTACACAAACACCACTGCACTACCCTAAACCCTAAAAAACTACCCCCAGCATGCACCACTACACTACCCAAAACCACTGCACTACCCTAAACCCTAAAAAACTACCCCCAGCAGTACCCCCTACACTACCCAAACACCACTGCACTACCCTAAATCACTACCCCCAGCACGACCCCCTTCACTACCCAAACACCACTGCACTACCCTAAACCCCAAAACACTACCCCCAGCACGACCCCTACACTACCCAAACACCACTGAACTACCCTAAACCCTAAAACACTCCCCCAGCACGACTCCCTACACTACCCAAACACCACTGCACTACCCTAAACCCTAAATCTACCCCCAGCATGACCCCCTACACTACACAAACACCACTGCACTACCCTAAACCCTAAAACACTACCCCCAGCCACGACCCTCTTCACTACCTAAACACAACTGCACAATTTGTTACAGGCGTTGCAACGCAGGCCTGTGGTGCTTACTGGAAGTACCTAGTGGGCTAGTTGGGCCCCAGGGACCCTCAGGATTCAAGGTGACCTAATCCCCCAACTTAAAATGCACCACGGGCGCGTTTGCACAGTGGTGAAGGGAGGGCGGGGCCTCAGGTGACATGTGCGCAAACACGCCCTGTGGTGCATTTTAAGTTGGGGAATTAATTCCCTTTGAATCCTGAGGGACCCTGGGGGCCAACTAGCCCACCAGGTACCTTCAGTAAGCACAACAGAGTTGCGTTGCAGAGAGGTGAAAAAGGTGCGTGGCCTCGGAACGCCTCTCTGCAACTCAGCCCTGTGGTCCTAACTGTAGGTACCTGGGGGCTAGTTGGGCCCCAGGGACCCTCAGAATTCAAGGGGAATCAATCCCGCAACTTAAAATGCGCCACGGGTGCGTTGCACACATGTCACCTCAGGCCCCCCTCCCTTCACCACTGTGCAAACGCGCTCTGTAGCACGTTTTAAGAGGTAGTTTTAATACCCCTGCCCTATTATGTACTAGGGACTTGCAGAGGAGGTCATGCTAATCACAGGGGTACCCCAACGCATTGTGTTCCCTAGTGTATGTAGGTGTTTTCACTGTATTCTAAGTGTCTTTTAGCATAGCACTGGCTCTGGTTAGTCAGAGTCAGTTACCACCAGTACCCGTCTGAAAAAGTTTTGGGCACAGGATGATTTTGCAACAAGGCCTATTTCTGCTCCTCTGTTGGTTCTTTCTGCACATCTTTGCTTCTTTCTGTGCGTTTTCTTCTTTCTTCACATGTCCTACCTCTGTAGGCATAGTTAGAAACTAGCATTTAAAAACCTTTGAAATTCACTTAAAAATCATAGGTTTCAGGCACGTTATAGTTAGAAATTAGCATTTAAAAACCTTTGAAATTCACTGAAAAAACCATAGGTTTCAGACACGTTATAGTTAGAAATTAGCATTTAAAAACCTTTGAAATTCACTGAAAAAACCATAGGTTTTAGGGACAGTTATAGTTAGTTGGACATTTCACTCGTACAAAACCATAGAAATTCCCCGTTATAGTTAGTTCAGCTAACTATAACTCTCGCGCCCGCAATGCACTGCTGATGACGTCACATATTACATCACTCATGACATGGTCAGTGACATCACTGATGACATCACTGATGACATCTCAAATGACATCACTGATGACATCATCCATGTGATAATTTCATGCATCTTCTCACACCCTAATATAACTTTTGATACACCCACTCTAAATTACAGACTGCCATTCTCAAAACCATAGACACTCCAACACCAAAAACTACATACCCACTCACTGATTCTTAGGTCTACACACACATCCACTCACTCACCCGTACAGTCACTCATACTTAGTCACTCAGTACAGGACTATCATATGCACTCATACACCTATATAAACACTCACACACCGCCACTCATCCATAGAGGTACTCACACACCTAGTCAGTCATGCAAAAACTTAATCACACACCCATTTACTCACCTATACAGTTATACACACACCAGCTCACTTACTCATACAAATACTAGCACATTCTTACGCTCTTATACAATCACTGATACAAGTACACACTCATCCATACAGCCACTCTCACAATCACACACTCTCACTTATAGCCATTTATATACTCCAACACACATATATACTGCCTTTCACATATGTAGTTACTCACACATGTACCACTGAGATATACATTCAATCACTAACACACCCATACACACACTCACCCACCCATACAGTCCATCACAGATGCACTCTTGAAACCATGCACCCAGTGAATCACCAACTCACACATCTATGCACAGAGTCACACACACCCCACCCACACAAACACTCAGGCACCCATACAGATACTCAGACAATCAATCAATAACCCATGTAGACACTCATGTAGCTATTCAGAAAGCCATGCAGCCGCTTACAAACCAACAGACAGACGGATACAGACATTCACACAGTTTAGTCACTAACCCATGCATTCAGTAAGATACATTTAATCACTCACTTGTAGAGTCAGTCACTCACGTACTAAATCATCCATTCAGACACTTATACACCCACTCATTCTTCAATACGCCTTTCCCTATATATATTAAACATATTTAAACTTTACAGAAACACACAGTCACTGGATGATGTCATCAGTGATGTCATCAGTGATGTCATTTGAGATGTCATCAGTGATGTCACTGACCATGTCATGAGTGATGTAATATGTGACGTCATCAGCAGTGCATTGCGGGCGCGAGTTATAGTTAGCTGAACTAACTATAACGGGGGAATTTCTATGGTTTTGTACGAGTGAAATGTCCAACTAACTATAACTGTCCCTAAAACCTATGGTTTTTTCAGTGAATATATATATATATATATATATATATATATATATATATATATATATATATATATATATATATATATATATGATTCACCAAATGGCCCTTCAGCGGGGGCGCTCAATTTAGCTGGTGCCCACGGCGAGACAAGGACCGTTCTCACAATATATTATTCACCAAGAAAATAAACGTGGCACTCTCCTTGGATAGTTAACTGGTTTTATTCACACCACCACTCTTCTCCTCCTACGCGTTTCGACCCCACAATAGGTCTTGATCACGGTAGCAAACACAGTCCTTTCTTAGTTTCCTATTTTTATACTGAATCACCACAAAAATAGGAAACTAAGAAAGGACTGTGTTTACTACCGTGATCAAGACCTATTGTGGGGTCGAAATCGTAGGAGGAGAAGAGTGGTGGTGTGAATAAAACCAGTTAACTATCCAAGGAGAGTGCCACGTTTATTTTCTTGGTGAATATATATATATATATATATTATCTACTGACGGTCGCCAGTAGATAGTTATAGTTAGGACCTATTTTCCTTAGGAAATCCGCGACATTCTATTTGAAATAACTCTTGCGTCGGTTGACGAATCTTCGTGAAATTTGCAAACTTTATGGCCCGCTCCGGTCCGCTCCTACCCTGAAAGTCTCAGGGTGATTCGTCAAGCGGGGGCCGAGAAAAAGGGGGTCCCAAAACGTGTTTTCCCCATTCATTTTCCCATAGGAAACTTTAGACACGGGCTACAGCCTGAACTGCTGAACGGAATTACACCAAATTTGGCAAAGAGGTAGTTCTTGGTTCAGAAAGAACCCTTTTTGTTAAATGGTGTAAATCCGTTCAGTAGTTGCGGAGAAATTAAAAAAATAAGAGTCAAAAAATCAATTTCCCATAGGAAACTTTAGACACGGCTACAGCCTGAACTGCTGAACGGAATTACACCAAATTTGGCAAAGAGGTAGTTCTTGGTTCAGAAAGAACCCTTTTTGTTAAATGGTGTAAATCCGTTCAGTAGTTGCGGAGAAATTAAAAAAATAAGAGTAAAAAAATCAATTTCCCATAGGAAACTTTAGACACGGCTACAGCCCGAACTGCTGAACGGAATTACACCAAATTTGGCAAAGAGGTAGTTCTTGGTTCAGAAAGAACCCTTTTGTTAAATGGTGTAAATCCGTTCAGTAGTTGCTGAGAAAATCAAAAGTAAAAGTACATATATATCTATGGCCGCGTCGGATTCGCGCACCCTCCCGATCACGCAGCTGTCTGCTAATTGGCTGTCAACACTCCAAACCAGGAAGTGTTGGCAGCCATCTTGTTCCTCGGTAGAACCGAGGAACAAGAAAGCAGTAAAAAAGTGCGCAAAACGCACAAAGGGGGCAGGGTAGAAACACCTGACTCCCTAGGTCTGCTCAGGGGTCCCACAAGGACCCCCTGGGCAGAAAAAGCATTTTTTTTAAAAAATCGGCAGGATGCGCTCAGGGAGCGCGAATCCTGCCGAAAAAAAAAATCGAAGGCGGTCTCCCGCACTTTGATTGTATTTTGCCCCGGGTGGCCCAAGTCCCGGGGGCATGGTGGGGGTTAAATTTATGTATGGGGGGCCTCAAAGGGCCCCCAAGCCCCGGGACCACCACCCCCGGGGCTTTCTTTTAAAATGGTGCGGGAGGGCTCTGAGCCCTTCCGCAGCCCCGGGGACCACCACCTCCCCGGGGCTTCTTCTTTTTAGTTTTTCCTGTGTGGGGGGGCTCGAGCCCCCCACACACCCCGGGACTGCCACCTCCCGGGGCACTAACAAATTAAAATGGGGGTCCGTTTTGGACCCCGAAGCCCCGGGGACCAACACCTCCCGGGGCTTTGCTGATGTGGGGAGGGCCGCGCGGCCCCCTCCTGGAGCCTGTGTTGGCCCTGGGGACCGCCACCCCCAGGGCCGGCTCCTGCAGTGTCCCGGGGTGCCTACCCCGGGACACTGCTGTTTGCAATGACAGGACGGGAGCCTCGCGGCTCCCGTCCTGTCATTGCAAACTGCTTGATATTGGAAGAGAGAGCAGGGAAACCTGCTCTCGCTTCCAATATCCAAAGACAATTGCTTTTCCACACGGGGAGCAGCATGTTAGCTGCTCCCCATGTGTAAAGCAATGCCGGCTCCCGTAGGACACGGGGAGCCGGCGGGACTGTGGGGGTTTGGGGACCCCCCACAGTCCCCAACCAGAGGCCAGGCCCCGGGGGATGGGGTCCCCGGGGCAGTAGTGGCTCGGGAGGGGGCCACGCGGCCCCCCTCCCCAGAAATAATTTTTTTTTTTTTTTAAAAAGGGGGTAAGGCCCTGAGGGATGGGGGCCCCAGGGCCCAAAAATAAGCAAAAGGAAGGGGGCCACACAGCCCCCTTCAGGAAAAAAAAGAAAAACGATCGGCCCGCAGGCCCCGCACCCTTCCTTCACCACTCTGCAAACGCGCCCCTGGCGCGTTTGCAGATGGGAAGTAATTCCCCTTGAATACTGGGGTCCTTGAGGGCCAACTAGCCCACCAGGAACCTCCAGTATGCGCCAGGGCTGCGTTGCAGAGAGGTGTACAGAGGCCACGCCCCTTTATACACCTCTCTGCAACGCAGCTCTGTGGTGCTTTTGGAGGTACATGGTGGGCTAGTTGGCCCCCAGGAACCCTCAGGATTCAAGGGGACTTAATCCCCAACTTAAAACGCGCCACGGGCGCGTTTGCACAGTGGTGAAGGGAGGGGTGGGGCTTCAGGTGACATGTGTGCAAACAGGCCCCGTGGCGCGTTTTAAGATGGGGAATTAAATCCCCTTCAATCCTGAGGGTCCCTGGGGCCAACTAGCCCAACAGGTACATCCAGAAAGCGCCACAGAGCTGCGTTGCAGAGAGGTGTAAAAAGGGGTGTGGCCTCTCTACACTTCTCTGCAACGCAGCCCCCTGGCGCATACTGGAGGTTCCTGGTGGGCTAGTTGGCCCCTAGGGACCCTCATGATTCAAGGGGACTTAATCCCCAACTTAAAATGCGCCACGGGGCGCGTTTGCACAGATGTCACCTCAGGCCCCGCCCCTACCTTCACCATTGTGCAAATATTCCTCTAAAATCTGCCGAACTACGAATTCGGATTTACTCACCTGTTATCAGGAGAGACCTCAGTGCTGCATCTTTCAGCCCAGTACTAATCCTGAAAAGTAATTTTAACCGTACTTACCAGTAACTTGAATTTCCTTCCATAGGATATCATTGCCTGCTTTTTGCTGAAAAGTTTCTAAGTGTTGATTTTTGAAACATACAAATATTCCTCTAAAATCAGCCGAAATACGAATTCCGATTTACTCACCTGTTATCAGGAGAGACCTCAGTGCTGTATCTTTCAGCCCAGTACTGGTCCTGAAAAGTAATTTTAACCGTACTTACCAGTAACTTGAATTTCCTTCCATAGGCTAACATTGACTGGTTTCACTTGGAAATTCTTCTAAGTGTGGAGTTTTGGAACTTTAAAATATTCCTCTAAAATCAGCCGAAATACGAATTCCGATTTACTCACCTGTTATCAGGAGAGACCTCAGTGCTGCTTCTTTCAGCCCAGTAATGATCCTCAAAAGTAATTTTAACCGTACTTACCAGTAACTTGAATTTCCTTCCATAGGATATCATTGTCTGCTTTTTGCTGAAAAAGTTTCTAAGTGTTGATTTTTGAAACATACAAATATTCCTCTAAAATCAGCCGAAATACAAATTCCGATTTACTCACCTGTTATCAGGAGAGACCTCAGTGCTGTATCTTTCAGCCCAGTACTGGTCCTGAAAAGTAATTTTAACAGTACTTACCAGTAACTTGAATTTCCTTCTATAGGCTAACATTGACTGGTTTCACTTGGAAATTCTTCTAAGTGTGGAGTTTTGGAACTTTAAAATATTCCTCTAAAATCAGCCGAAATACGAATTCCGATTTACTCACCTGTTATCAGGAGAGACCTCAGTGCTGCATCTTTCAGCCCAGTACTAATCCTGAAAAGTAATTTTAACCGTACTTACCAGTAACTTGAATTACCTTCATAGGCTAACATTGACTGGTTTCACTTGGAAATTCTTCTGTGTGTGGAGTTTTTGAACTTTATAATATTCCTCTAAAATCAACCAAAGTACGAATACCAATTTACTCACCTGTTATCAGGAGAGAACCCAGTGCTGCATCTTTTAGCCCAGCACTGACCCTAAAAAGTAATTGTAACCGTACTTACCAGTAACTTATATTTTCTTCCATAGGAATCCATTGTCTGGTTTTCAGCAAAAAAGTTTCAAAGTGTTGATTTTTACAAACTACAAATATTCCTTAAAAATCACCTGTATGACTTAAACGCATTCTTTCAACTGTTTACAGGAGATGCACCAGTGCTGGATCCAGGATCCAACACTGAGTAAGAAAAAGTAACGATAACAGTTTTTACCTGCTAAGTGAATTTCCTTCCATAGGATAACATTGGTGATTCTATGAGAAAAAGTTTCTAAGTGTCAACTTTTAAAATACAATAATATTCCTTAAAAATCACGACTGTAACCAAAACGCTTTTACTCAACTGTTTACAGGAGATGTACCAGGACTGAATCTAGGATCCAGTCCTGTGGTTAGAAAAGTAATCCATAAAGTAACTAATTGCATTTAACTAGAAATTCACATTGAGCTGAATGTTGCATTGTGTTTGAAAATGTGTTGCCCATTGCAACAACTGTAACTACTGTACTTAAAAGTCTATTGCCTATGTGCAAAGTATTTAAACTAAAGTAATTCATTCTGAGAAAGTATTTTTTGTAATGTAATGTATAATGTAATTACAATGTAATTTAAAAAATAAAATATGTAAAAAAATTGTTTCTAAAAATGTAGTAAATCAGTATGAAAAAAATTAATATAACAATTAATACATTTAAAAATTGTCATTTACAAAACCTTTGAAATTCACTGAAAAAACCGTAGGTATCAGGCACGTTATAGTTAGAAATTAGCATTTAAAAACCTTTGAAATTCACTGAAAAAAACATAGGTTTCAGACACGTTATAGTTACAAATTAGCATTTAAAAAACCTTTGAAATTCACTGAAAAAACCATAGGTTTCAGACACGTTATAGTTACAAATTAGCATTTAAAAAACCTTTGAAATTCACTGAAAAAACCATAGGTTTTAGGGACAGTTATAGTTACTTGGACATTGCACTCGTACAAAACCCGTGAAATTCCCCCGTTATAGTTAGTTCAGCTAACTATAACTTGCGCCCCCGCAATGCACTGCTGATGACGTCACATATTACATCACTCATGACATGGTCAGTGACATCACTGATGACATCACTGATGACATCTCAAATGACATCACTGATGACATCATCCACGTGATAATCTGATGCACCTCCTCACACCCTAATATAATCTTTGATACACCCACTCTAAATTACAGACTGCCATTCGCAAAACCATAGACACTCCAACACCAATAACTACATACCCACTCACTGATTCTTAGGTCTACACACACACATCCACTCACTCACCCGTACAGTCACTCATACTTACGGTCACTCAGTACAGGACTATCATATGCACTCTTACTCCTATATAGACACTCAAACAACGCCACTCATCCATAGAGATACTCAGACACCTAGTCAGTCATGCAAATAATTAAACACACTGCCATTTACTCACCTATACAGTTATACACACACCAGCTCACTTACTCATACAAATAGTATCACATTGTTACGCTCTTATACAATCACTGATACAAGCACACACTCATCCATACAGCCACTATCACAATCACTCACTCTTGCTTATAGCTATTTATATACTCCAACACACATATATACTGCCTTTCACATATGTAGTTACTCACACATGTACCACTGGGACATACATTCACTCACTAACACACTCTTACACACACTTACCCACCCATACAGTCTATCACAGATGCACTCTTGAAACCATCCACCCAGTGAATCACCCACTCACACATCTATGCACAGAGTTGCACACACCCCTCCCACACAAACACTCAGGCACCCATACAGATACTCAGACAAGCATTCAATAACTCATATAGACACTCATTTAGCTATTCACAAACACATGCAGCCACTTACACAGCAACAGACAGACGGATACAGACATTCACCCAGATTAGTCACTAACCCATGCATTCAGTAAGATACGTTAAATCACTCACTTATAGAGTCAGTCACGCACCTACTAAATCATCCATACAGACACTTACACACCCACTCATTCTTCAATACGTCTTTTCCTATATATATTAAAAATATTTAAACTTTACAGAAACACACAGTCACTGGATGATGTCATCAGTGATGTCATTTGAGATGTCATCAGTGACGTCATCAGTGATGTCACTGACCATGTCATGAGTGATGTAATATGTGACGTCATCAGCAGTGCATTGCGGGGCGCGAGTTATAGTTAGCTGAACTAACTATAACGGGGAATTTCACGGGTTTTGTACGAGTGCAATGTCCAAGTAACTATAACTGTCCCTAAAACCTATGGTTTTTTCAGTGAATTTCAAAGGTTTTTTAAATGCTAATTTGTAACTATAACGTGTCTGAAACCTATGGTTTTTTCAGTGAATTTCAAAGGTTTTTAAATGCTAATTTGTAACTATAACGTGTCTGAAACCTATGGTTTTTTCAGTGAATATATATATATATATATATATATATATATATATATATATATATATATATATATATATATATATATATATATATATATCCAATTTACAGCATTAGGTTTAAGTCTTTGGGTATGTATACTCCAAAATATATATCAGTTGAGACTGGTTAGTTCATATATCCATTGATTGTACACCAGCCAGCATATATGGTATAAACATTTTGACCCCATAAAGTCAACATGATACATGCTCATCGGTCAGGTCTTCCTCAGGAAAGCATGTGGAGACCACCTGTGTGAGAAATGTATAAGACATAATCTAAACAATGTGTGCATAAATCTTCAATGGATTAAGTAATACAGAAGAATTATTCACTCACCAAGTCTCACAAGTTAGATCAAGGGCTCTGATCAATTGCCACAAAATTTTCTCAAGATACTCCAAATAGTTGCCTGTTTGGTGTGAGTTTAAAAAAAAGTATCTAAACTTCTGTTGCTATGAACAAATGCAATCAAGTCATGTCGCAATAGTCACAGTCAGCTCACCGGTACTTGTGATCCTTGGTTGTGTGCACCTTAGTCAAAATTAATTTTGCATCCATACCAAACTTTCTGAAAAAGTGTAAGGAGATGCTTTTAGTATCATCCAAATGTGCTGGAACGAATTATGCAATAACACAGTGTTTGCACGTGCTCCCTCTAACCTCTGTCGGTATTTACTTCTGCTTGAGAAACTGATCAGCAGTATGACCACATTGTGTATAAAGTTAAGTACATTGGTGTACATGCGGCAAGGTGAGGATTCAGAGTATCTACTTTAACTAAGGTGGCCACAGTCACATTACACTTTAGTATTGCAAAGTTTCAAAGAGAGACTTGCTTTGGTGTATGTATGTATGGACTTTTGTGAACAATGACCCAACATTAAATCACTGTACACGGTGTCAAAGTAAATGTAGTCAACATCATTTTAATAAACAATAATGAAATTTGGTTAATAAATCCTTTTCACTCCGTGTATCATTGCAACTGTTGTTGTACAATGTTGATCCGCATTGCAAAAAATTATAATAAACAAGTAAGCATGAGCCGGATTAACATATATAAATATAGGCCTTATGGGATTCATAGACAGTAAGTCACAAGAGACACTGAAGGATACAAACCCAAATTAAACATACACAATTGTTAACATGGATTGTATTGATACACAGTGTACTTATAGTGAATATTAATTGTTGGTCTCATATGTGTTCAGTTAACCACTGCCACAAAACACCAACTGTCTGCTAATTTCTTCATATTCTCTACAATCATTACTAAATGTGTCAAGAGATTGTATCCATTTGCACTTCCTGATATTTAGGGTGGCATTGGGATCTCTCCCCTACTTGAATCTGTATAACCTTTTCTATAACAAACCAGCTTCTGTCCTTGGTCTGATTGTTTAGATTCTTAAAGTATTCTACTAATGGGCTCCTTGAGTTTCATATCGAACATAACTGCAATGGTGCAGGAATCTGATTTTTATTTTCTTTCTTGTTTGCCCAACATTGTCAAAGTTACATGGTAGCCCTCCAAGTAAATGATATCAGTGCTAATACAATTTGTGAACCCCTTCAGAGTCAATGTCCTGTTCTGTGTGAATTCTGTGGACTTTTGTGTAAGATCACAGTCTTAGCACCTGTCACACTTGTAATGTTCCACCATCATAAGAAGATTTCAGTGTGAGTACATGTCCTAGATCTAACTTCTGAGACCTGGAGTCTAATGTACAAAATGATTTTACCATTGAAAAGGTCAAAAATGAGACCTTGCAAGTGCAAACTGGCTTTTTTAGATGTAGAAAACCTAAATTGTGATTTAGTAATACATTAATGAATCACAATTTCGGTTTCAAACAAAATACAGAATCAGTATTTGGAAGGGGCGTGTAAAGGTCGTCCCTTCCATATACCGATTCCTTAATTTTTGTATTAATGTCACAAAAGATTAATATTTTACAACCAAATCCAAATTGGTGATAACACTTCACAAACAAGAAGATGTCCCTATGAGACCCCTTGCCCTTTGTGAATGTCACAAAAATGTTTTAAGGTACAGGCAAATGGATTACTGCCTGCTCCTTTTCTTTTTTAAATGTGGCCCATTTTCCTTTAAGGAAAATGGGCTGCATTTAAAAAAAGATTGCTTTATTTAAAAGCAATCAGAGACATGGTGGTCTGCTGACCACAGCAGGCGATCCTGCCTGTGAGTCTAACAAATCACAATGGGTCTCAGTGTGAGACCTACTTTATGCATATTAATGAGGTAAGTCAAATTGCGACCCGCTACGAATCAATGCAATTTACAATTTCTTATAAGGAATCTTTGTGCATCTGGTCCTAGGTGAATGATTAGCCCATCCATGTCACTGAATACATTTATTTATTGATTTATGCACACATGGTTTAGATTACATTTTGTTCATTTTTCCGGCCGGTGCAGGTAAGAGCGGTGGGGCGGTGGGGCCGGTGGAGAGGTATTTCGAGAGACGACCACAAGGGAAAATTAAATAAATAATTAATTTTCCCTCGTGGTCGTTCCTCAAAATCCCCCCCCAAACCGGTCCCACTGCTCCTACCTGCAGCGGTTGCGGCTGCATTTTTCACATAGGGTGTGTCCACATGCTGTCCTGAGGAAGGCCCTGACTATTGAACAAGTGCCACCTTGACTTTATGGGGTCAAAACGTCGACAATGAAAACTGTCTCAACCATATATGTTGGCTGGTGTAAAATCAATGGACGTACAAACTAACCAGTCCCAACTCATGTATATTCTGGAGTGGAAAGACCCAACAACAGAAACTGATTAATCTAAATAGTGTATATCTACACATGCACCCTTTTATTACTGCACAAGAACTTTTCCTATTGCACACAGCTTGTTGTGGTATATTTCCTCGTTAGTGAAGCCAACTGTTATGAGATAATATATAATCTATAAATTGATTAACTATTCTAAATGTCTGTGTGTATAATTGATCTTTTTTTCCATATTTGAGCTTATGTGAGTATCGTACATTTCGGACTCCTCTCTAACAACCTGAACATTTTAGGAAAATTCGGATGGTACATGACTCTTAGTTTTGTACTGAGGCGATCCTCCTGAGATCATATATGTCCATTGTTGCACTTACTGTGGAACTCAAAGAACTTACAATGTGAGGCGTGGACTGTTTCACATGATGCCAAATAAGGAATTTGTTTCAGATCCTGATCCAGTTTAGTCTGGTGAGAGCTTTATTAACAAGGTAAGAGGTTACTAATATTTACATTTGTAGCATCATATGTCAGGGCTGCCCGCTATCCTCTCCCTTTTTCTGTCTGGCCCCAGAACACGGAACATGTTTCGGTGGCAATCGGATCCTTGTCTAATTTTGAGGGTGGAAATATTTCAATTGGGCCTGCAAAGTCCTTTCTATATGCTGATGATGTCTTACTTACTTTGAGGCTGCCCAGTTCATCCTAATGACTTTGAAGTAAAAGATGCAATCCTTTTCAGAGTTCTCAGGCTATAATATTAATTAAGGAGAGTATGAGGCTCCACCCATGACCTTAATCACCAACTGAACCTGACACAGGAACCTGGAGATCGCCTGGGGGACCAAAGGAGTCAAATTCTTGGATATCTATGTCAAAAGGGGCCTTGAAAGCACGACAGATTATAATTTAACCCCATTTACAGCCAAATTGCAAAATTAGTTCACAAGATGGTCTCACAAGATCCAGATTGTTAAAATTGTAATGGCACCAAGGTATAAGTATGTTTTTTGGGATGCTTCTGATGTCAGTGCCTTGATCCACTCTGTCGAGAATGAATGTGAACATTAAATCATTTGTAATGGGGCGGTGGGCAGGCCTCGAATTAAGCTAATTAATCCTAAAGTGCACACACAAGCGGAGGCCAAAGACCACCCACATAGAGACCTCTATTATTATACACATTACTTTTTGCAGATTGGTATATTTCCTACCTCAGTGGAAGTCTGTCCCATTTTGCATCAGTGTGTAGAGGTATGACATAGAGATCTATGTGGGACTATCTTGATCTACTGTTTCAATGCCTTCTCACCATCCACTGACATTCCTGTGCTACCATAACATGATTTCTGTCTGCAAACCTTCACACAGACTCATTGGTGTGGATCCTGGCCTTTATTCTTCAGTCCCGATTGGGCATAATACCAAGGTATTGATAGCGATTAGTGTAGGACATCTATATTGTTCTCTTTAGTGCCTCACAGCAACAGTTATAAACAATTAAGGAGGCCAGTGATCATCCAGGCCTTTCAATCTGATATCGTGACCATGTTTTTTAAGCAGGTTTCAGCAGCAATTCAGAAACTGGGCTGTAGACATTCTACCTGAGGCACATAAGCATTGCAACTAGTGCACTGGAACCTGAAGGGACAAAACGTTCATAACAGAATGTTCCTCTAAAACGCAGCACTTTTTTAAAACTACAGAATGCTACAAATCAGGATTCACTGGCAGTTGGTTCAAGATACAGAAACCACTAACTACATGCACCTATACTGCAGTATATTTTTCCCCAGAAAGAGTGAAAACACCAGGGTACAGAAATTTTATTTTGGAAATATTGTTTAATGACATTTAGAAATAACATCTGATATTAAATCTGGCAGTATTGAACAGGTCTGTGTTGATTGTGTTTTTCTTTAGGATACATTGTTTCTGAGGACAACCTCTCTCATTCATGGTTTTCTGGTCTATAATATTTGGCTGATATTACAAGGGTTTGGAAAATGTCGACATTCACATGATTACGGTCTTCATATGTCATATTGTTTTAACATAAGCTCAGAGGCTGAGTAGATTACAATCAAGGAATGCTCCCAACAGCTGTTTATAATCCACAACTAAACCTTCATTAGCCACACGAATAAAGACACTCATACAATTTTTTTTCGATTGACAAAAGACCTAGCAATATTTTGTGTCTCAAAATAGGGGTTGCCCAGGATTCAATACAGCTAATTTTTGCAAAAGCAAGAATTGCTTGGAAGTACAACTGCAAGCTTGTACAACACAGACAAGGTCCATCCCCTCTCTCCATAGGATAGAGCACGGATGATGAGAAACTCCGAACACACACATTGATCAGTCAAGCTTTTGGCTTCTCTCGTGAGGTGCTTCCTACATTTTCTGGGTAACTGACTATGCATTATTCACTTTGCATAGAAGTAGACATATTCATACACACACTTGCAATACATGGGAATAGATTGCTGATAACTAACATACCCACATAAGTAAAGATGTTATAAATCATCTGTGGTCCAGCACAACATTTCAGTGTACAAATTATACAATTCCCCACAATTCAACTCTGTTATTTAACACGATGCACAGACTCCGTAGATTTGGTAAGTGAAAATTTCTTTCTTCATACTTATATGTCTTCCTATTTTTGATAAAATTATATTTTTCTTCTTTAGTTTAAATGTAGTCAACTCGTTTCACCGTAGGATCATAGATCTTTTGTGAGCTATCGCACTCACTTTGTCAATGGGATCTACATAAAGGACAGTAATAAAATGCCAGTCACTATATTCCGTTAAATTCTTCCTAAGATCTACAATCAGAAAGTTAATTTTGAGACTTCATTTATAAACCAGCATGTGCATTGGTGTATACCGTTGTAATAGAGGTTGAGATTGATTTAACTTATGTAAGGGATACCTAACAAACAAAACACCAGATCAGATTGTTTGAATCAGAAGATCTTGTATAAGAAGCCCTGAAGAAATCTTTGTGACAAAACACGTTGCCTACATTTGAATTAAAGAAGAAAAAAATATTTTATCCAAAATATGAAGATAAATATGTATGAATAAAGAAAGTTCTAGGGAACAAATCTATGGAGCCTCTGCATCCTGTTAAATAGTTGGTGCACTGAAATGCTGTGCTGAACCACAGAAGATTTATAATTTGTACAAGGAAAAGGCTAGCATTGTTGTTCATAGTAACTTGTTACCCACAAAGTGGTAGGTGTGATGGTAAATTGCCTCAGCCTCTTCATGTAAATTGTCTTCTCTAAGTAAGGATTTTGCACTCACTTCATTGTATTAAATGTTCCCAAGTACAGCAACTGAACCTGATTTGAGTTTTTATGAGTGCATTATTAATAGATACTTATATGCTGGAATCGCTGGACTTCTAGGGGCATCAAGCACTTCAATCACTAGCTTTTGGAGGGTGCTTTATATCTTTTCATATTCTTTGTGTACAGTGTGTTCTTGACGCCAATTAACAATAGTGCTACCATCAACTTTTGCACTGCCTGATGCGTAAACTGGGCCCAACCCCTATTGCTGGCAGAACTCCACCATATTTGCCTATCGTAACTAATGGGGTAACCACAAGAGTGTGATTTTGGAGCTACATGCCATGCTTATTGATCTCTTTTCTTTGCCAACTAAGGCCGCAATCAAGGGATTTTGACTAAATGTCCTGCATCATGATTTCTCGGAGGACATTTTGTCATCCCTAATTCTCACCAATGATAAATATGTCAGAAAAGCGGTTCTCAAATTTGTGCATTTCAAATTCATACAAAACTGGTGCTGGACACCTCTTGGACTGTACATGGCTGCCCTCCTTCATCACTCAAACTGTTGGAGGTGTGGGTAGTGTGCATGTGACCTGCTGCATGTTACATTGGGCCTATCCATGACTCTCTGGCTGTTCTTGTGACATCTGGAAAAATGTTATGCTGTCTAACAAACTTGTGATTCTTTCTTCTGCCCTTCTGACCTTGCTGCATGTTACGTCTAATATTTGGGTTTGTCCAATCACTTGAAGAGATTACTGGCAATGGAGCTGACTGTGGCCAAGGTATGCATCATGCACCATAAGATGAAACCTATTACACCTGGGGAAAATGTTTGACTGGGCCAGTGACAAAGGTTGGTTGAATTGGTGATAGTTGCCACCTAAGGACATATGATCTTTAAATTCCAAGACCAATTTTTGGTCTTCTTTCAAATTTTTGGCCCTTTACTACATCTTTCACCATAACTGTATTGGTACCTGTTGACACTTCTACAAATTACATACCAAGGTTTACCTACTCAAATGTACCAAGTTGGTTAGGTATTTGTTGTTGGATGGTGGGGGCCCTGTCTACCAGGATTTGTTTATTGGGCAACTGCATAAGATGCTGTTAAGGTTATGCCCTCATAGAGGATTGCTTTCCTTTCGTATCTCTCATGGCCCACTGCAATTCTGATGAGAAGCAGTCTTTATTATTTCTTTATAGTTAATGTGACACTTAATAATATTAGAGTGAAACCCACATCCAATTGACTATAAGACATGTAGTGGTGCGACACATGGGGGTGCAACTTTTCCTGCCTTCATTTCTATCACCTTTCTGCCCCTTGTCTTGCCTTACCTTCCTGATTTTTTTCCCTTCATTCTCTCCTTTATTTCTGAATTGTCATTTTTCTCTTCTTGGATCATCAAATGGGTACCTGAGTGGAGGAATTAGTTTTGTTGTAAGACTACTGCAACTCATCTGTAAGAGAAATGACTTCTTGTTCGACCTTCGTTTTGCACTTTGAAATTTGTTTTCTGGTTGGCAATGGTATGCACCCTGTCCAAGCAGGAACCACAATCCTAGTCAGGGTAAGTCAGGTATCACCACAAATTAACCTGTGCTCTCCCTCTGGTAGCTTGGCATAGAGCAGGCATGCTTAACCTAAGAAACAAAGTGTAAAGTATTTGTGCAACACTTCAAACAATAACACAGTGAAAACACTATAAAAAGACTCTACACCAGTTTAGAAAAATAGCTTATGATTTTATAAATAAAACAATCCCAGAACGACAAGAATTTAATACGTAGAAGCTGAGATATGAATTAAAAGTAAAAATGGAGTTAGAAGCAATAAGTACCTTTTGAGGTTAGCTGGTCTCTCTTGACAGGGGCAAAGTCAAGAGTTCAGGCCGACCGTGATGGAGTGCAAGACGGGGGCAGGAGCCACCCAAGGCCCGCTGAACAAAAGTACCTTGATCCTGGTCACAACAGCGAGATGTGGGGTGCAGCCGAGTGATGCGTCGGTGTCGATCCTGCAGTCGAGGTGATGCATCGATTTTTTGCATACTACAATGGCGATGCGCTGGTTCCGAAGACGAAGCGTCATTTCCGGGATGCATTGGTTTAGAATCCGGTGCACGCAGTCGAGGGGATGTGTTGATTGCCTCTCTGCAGTGGCGGCAATGAGGTGGTTCCAATGAATTGGGTCCAATAGTGAAGCACTTGCCCCAAGTGCCATGTGCCAGTTCTGTTCCTACAGAGAAGATTATGCCCTTGCAGCAGAGGATGCTTCAGTTCTGCTGGAGCAAGCACCTGGGACCACTTCCAATGGGCCAGGCACAGGTGCTGGATGGAAGACTTTAATGTCCCTGTGTCTTAAAACAGGAGGCTAGTCAGCTAGCCCTTGGAGTCACTCTGGGTTTAGTGATGGAGGTCCAATGTTTACCCAGCTAGAGAGAGCAGCAGGAAGCAGGGCAACACAGAAAGACAGCAGTCCAGCAGAGTGGCAGTTCTTAAGCACAGCAGCTCTTCTTCCTGGCAGAGTGGGTCCAGGTCCAGAAGTGTACTGAAGTCATGGTGTCAGAAGTCCAGTACTTATACCAAGTTGTGCCTTTGAAGTGGGGGAGACTTCAAAGAGAAGCCTTTGAAGTGCACAGTGTCCCTGCCCTTCCAGCCCTGGCTCCAGACTCACTACAGGGAGTTATGCAGCCCTTTTGTCACAACCCCTCAGTTACTAAGCAAAATTGGAAGGAAATCAGTATACTTGCCCAAATGTAGGCATTAAAACATTTGCAGGAGTCTTAGAAAAAGAGTCAGAAACACCAAGATGACCACCGGAAGACTACGATCATCTTTACATTCTAGCGTTGCCACTGTAAAGACAGGTTTGGAATGTATTGCGCGTGCTGCCTCAGAGCAGCGCACTTCACTAAAGAATTCAACCTAGTCAGGTGAAATCCCTGTGTGCTCTGTGAAAGTCTAGTCAGGGTAGTGGCGTTTCAGTGAGTAATGACGTTTAGTCTGTCGCGTTTGTTGTTTATTTTTCCTATCTATGCAAATTAAAAGAGAACCACTAAGTGAGTGAAGCGCCGTATTTGGTGAATATAATTGGAATTTGTCTCTGAGCACGAGCTCATTCTATGATTCAGTCTGGAATTTATAGCTTCTTAGTTTTCTTCATGTCAAACTCTGTGGTGAGCCTTATTACTCTTTTCTCTCAAATAACTCGCGGCTGGGATTTTTGGTCGTTCCATGTTCCGACGCAGAAAATAAATATAAGAACAATAGAACGAAAGGAAAGAAAAGAAATTGAATCGCTTACCTGAAGAAGAAGGAGATGTCCTATTCCATTCGTCTAGAAGACACGCAAGTACCCAACAGGAACGAAACAAAGATTACATTATATGAACATTGAAAAAACGAACAGTCATAAACAGAGAGTTCAGCATATGTTTAAAGAAAGTACTAGTGTATGAATATTGAAAGAATTTAAGAATTGAGAAGAATTAAAAAGAAAATATAAGACAGAAGGTCAAGTTAAAAAAAGAGGGGCAACAGTCATAAAAGAGCTGGGTAAATAATAGTTAAGATTATGAGTCAATTAGCAAGAAGAGTAGTGGTAGGGAATACACATTGTAATGCAGATTCCCTCCTGAGAAGGATAGCAGAAAAGAAAAGAGAACACAGAAGGAAGAAAGCTTGAGGTGTAATTCAGGAAAGAATTCAATCAGACGTGACTGTCTCTTCTCTCTCCGATTCCCCTTTCCCCCCTTGCACCTGGTCTGACAGTCTAGTGTTTATCTGGCTGGCGGGAAAGTTCTGAGAGGGGCTTTGGTACAAACGCTATACTGCTCCTGTGTGAATTAGTGTGAGAGCAACTCTGACACCTTTGCATGTGGACAGGACACAGCCTATTATCAGTGAGGCAGTGTCCAGCTCCTCACCCCCATCAAGCCAGTTAATGGCCCATTAGGGCCCAATAAGTCATACCTATTCTCCTATTGTTTGTGGCTGTCCAGAGGGAATGCACAAAACCCAGATGCCACCCTCCCAAGATGTGTATTCAGAGACAGGCAGCAGGCACCAAATGGCTAAATTAAGAAAATTAAGAAAATGTCATCTGTCTAAAAGTGGCATTTTAAGAATTGCAATTTGAAATTCGACTTCACCATAAGTTGTGCTTTTAAATTGTGTTTCCAAAGACACCAAACTTGGGGGTCCAATCTCTTTCCAATTGGAAATTACACTTATAAAATATAATAATATAATCCCAATGTTATCCTATCGGAGAGATAAGCTTGGCAGTAGTGAACAATTATTGTAAGAGTTTTTTACTACTAGGACATGTAAAATTTTAAACTACATGTCCTACTTTTTAAATATGTTATGTTATAACAATTTGCAAAGCGCACAAATACCATCTGGTGTCTTGGTGCTAGACTTCTCCTGTGTCACGAACAATGGACTGCTAGTTAAAAACCTACTTATTGAAAAGCCAGGTCTTTAATATTTTCCTGAACGCCAATAGGGTCGGAAGGGCTCTGATCTGAGGGGGAAGAGAGTTCCATAACTTAGCCATGGCAACCACAAAGCTTCTGTCATCCCAGTTAGTTCTATATGTTCTGGGGACTACCAGCAGGTTTGCGCCAGTAGAGCGCAGAGGTCTGCATGGAGAGTAAATCTTCAATGAGTTCTTCAGAAACTCTGGCCCTATATTGTGGATAGGTTTATACGCAGTGCACATTGCCTTGAATTTTATTCTGCTTCTAATTGATAACCAATGCAGTTGTCTGATCACCATAGAAACAGAATGACATTTTGGTTTGCCAGAGAGCATCCTAGCAGCTGCAATCTGAACCAGCTGTACCTTTTTAAAACTGTTTCCTGAGCGTTGATCAGTAAACTTTTGCAATAGTTCACTTTGGACAATACCAAGGCAGATATGATCATTTTCCTAGCTTCAGCCAGGATAAAAGGGAATAGTTTCTTTACCATTCTGAGGGTACAAAAGCAAGAAGAGCCCACAGAATTAACATGGTATTTATATGACAACTTGCCGACTAGGACGACACCAAGAGTTTTGGCCTTAGTAACTGGGACAGGGGGCTGTCCCAGATTATCTGGCCAAAATTGGGGGGACCAGACAGGAGAAAGAATACCAAAGACCATTACCTCTGTCTTGGAAGAATTCAGTTTGAGGCAATGTCTGGACATCCAAGCGCTGATCACCAGCATGCCTTCGTGGAAGTTGACCAAGACGCTTTCACCGTTTTTATGAACGGAGAGAGCGATTTGTGTATCGTCTGCGTATGATGTGAGCGCTAAGCCAAAAGATTTGATCACCTGTGCCAGATCGGTAACATAAATGTTAAAAAGCGTGGGGCTCATAGAGGAGCCCTGCGGGACTCCACAAGGAAGTGAGAAGAGGGAAGAGTTAAAATCACCCAGATTGACTAGTTGAGCTCGGTTAGATAAAAAGGATGCCAACAAAGATTTTGCCTTGTTCCTAATACCTATGGAGGAGATACGGTTGATCAGGAGCCAATGATCAACTATATCAAAGGCTGTTGATAAATCCAGTAAGACAAGCGCAGCTGCTCCTCCTCTGTCTAGAGTGAACCTTCTCTCCTCAGTGGCTTTGATTAGCGCAGTCTCCGTACTATGACTTTTCCTAAAGCCGAATTGAGTTGTAATCTAGCAAATTGTGGTCATAGATGTATTGGGCCAGCTGATCATTCATTACCTTTTCAGCAAGTTTGGCAGGCAAAGGGAGACGAGCAATGGGCCGATAGTTATTAGTGTCAGCAGGGTCAAGATTGTTTTTTTTTAATAGCGGAAGGATAGATGCCTTTTTCCATTGTGAGGGATAGACACCGGAAATAAACATGGAGTTAAAAATCTTGGCAAGGGTAGAACCTATGCGTTCCGGAAATGCTTTCAAGAAAGTCAGAGGACACGGATCAAGAGGTGAGCCTGATTTAGCAGTGCTCACCAAATTCCTTACCTTTTCAGGGGAGCTTGGGGTAAATTCCCTGAGAGAAACACTATCAGGTGGCTCGGTGTGGGACTCCTGGTCGTGGAGGAAGCATTAAAGTTAGAACAGATTAGATCTACTTTAGCCCGAAAACTGAGAGCTAAAGAATCGCAAAACGCTTGAGTCGCTATGTTAGCATGGATACTGGAAGGAGCTGCAAGTTTGGATACCACCTGAAACAGTTGTTTGGTGGAGTCTTGAGCAGGTTCTATTTCCTGTGTAGAGTAGCTACTTTTCTCCTTTATTAGGAGGCATTTGTAATTAGCCAATGCTAACTTGCAATGAGATTTTTCCTGGCTATCTTAATCCCGATGCCAATGTCTCTCTTGTTTTCTACACCGTTGTTTGTTCGAGCCTCAAGGCCTCGGAGTACCAAGGGGCTGATGGAGTTTTTCTGTTTTTAGAAACAGTTTTAAACGGGACCACTGCAACCTGCCCTTGGGTAGTCCAGGGCCTATCTTAGGGGGTGGAGTGACTAAGCTGAGTCACATTAGAAATAAATGTAATTTATCTCATATATAGAGCTACTCGGAAGCGGAGGATGGACACGCAGGAGCTCCTCCGCTTCTAACATCAGTTTAACTGCCCAATCTCATTTACAAACATTCTATGAGCTATTACATCACAACATTCCTAACAGGAAGACTCACTAAAGCAGGCTCTATAAAAAAAAGTAACAAGTAACCCCTACATATCAAGAATTACACATCTTCCCTTCTCCCAGAATAACACAAACAACAACAAAAATCGAGGAAACACAGAAATATTCCAATACACACAACATACAGAGAAGCAATTAAAAAGCATGTACACATAAAACTTAACATGTGCGAAATCTACTTGAGATGATCATCAACATTTTGAACTCCATTTTATTTATTGGAAATCAAAGATGGGTCAACATCATTTTTAACTCCATAGAGTGGTTGACACATTTTCTTTGGAACCAATTTATCAAAATTATTTTCGCACACATCACACTCATCCAGCACATTTCCAACCTTAACCACTTTTGCCAGATTATACCAATGTCTGTCACTAATTTTAATGGCATTGCCAAAAATTGTTTCCACCCTGACAGGACTGCTGAATCTACTCCTTCCTTTCTGGACCTGGCCAGAAGATTTAATGCGAACCAAGTCACCAACCTTGAAATGAAACACTTTGACACTTTTCCTTTTGTTATACCATATTTTCTGCTTCTCTCAACCACTCCACATCAGATTCACTTTTGATCCATCTTGACATCCACACAGGATAGAACATTTTATTAGTCTTCCTGCCTCTCAGAAGTTCAAAAGGAGAAATATTTGTGGTGGAGTGAGGTGTGGTCCTATAGGACCACAACTTGCCCTGCACAGCTTTCACTACATCAAGATTTGAACTTTTGGCCCACCTGATACACTCACGCACTACCCTGTTCATCATCTCTACTGGGCCATTAGTTTGAGGGTGATAGAATAAACATTGGAGATACTTAACCCCACATTCCTGAAGAAAACTCTGCATTTCCTTATAAACAAATTGTGTACCATTATCAGATACAATATACTCAGGAAAACTTTCCCTTAGAAATACTTCCCTAAGGAAATCACCAATGGTACCAGTATTAGGATCTCTGACCATTTTTAGCTCAGGCCACTTTCAATAATTATCAACCAACTTTATTTCTTATCCAATTATTCTATGGCGCATGACTACCCGAAACGGATTTCCCAGATATAACAGGAATCATGAAAAAGATGCTGTTATACTTATATAAACAAGTGAGTTTTCAATTGCTTTCTAAAGCTAAGCAAATTTCTGTTGGCCCTTAGATCAATTGGAAGGGAGTTCCAGAGCCTGGATGCTAGATAGGCAAAATCACTCACCCCTTCTAGCCCTGTTTATTCTGGGAACAACCAGAAGGAAATGGTTGTTAGATCTGAGGGCTTGTGCTTTATTGTGTGGAGTAAAGAGTTGACTCATGATATGTGGTCTCTGAGCATATTTTACTTTATGAACGATACTGTGGGGCATATTCTCAAGGAGTCATCGCCGAGTTATCGGCACGACATCGCAGCCAAAGTCGCGATAAATTTATCACCCCATTCACAAGCTGGTGCTAACAGCCCATAGCACCAGTTTACCCGCGATAGCAGCCTCAAAAAACATTGCCACAGATGACACCGGCAACTATCCCTAATGAGATGCAGAGTAGGCGTTCCCGTGCAAAAGGCCGCGTCAACACCACACCGCAACATTCTCAACGACCAGCCAGATCTGCGAAAAGTCCACAAAACATGCGATATGGCGCGTCAGCAGCAGGAAACAAACACCTGCTCTGACCTGGTGTAAAGTCGGACGGCAGCTGGCACCAGAAAAGGGAGCCCAGCCCACAGCCACACCTGAAGGACAACAGATGGAGCTACTCATCATGCAGCTCGGAGCCCCAAGAGGGCCACAACACCCACCGCCACCACCCCCAGGCCCGCCACCACCCCCCGGACCCTCCCCGCACCACCACCCCGGACCACCACAGAGGCAGCGCAGACACAGACCGCAGACCTTCAGAAAACGCACCAGCCTCACAGACATGACACCAGAGTATGTCATTGCCCACTACAGGCTCAAAAGGAACACCATCCTCTGCATCCTGAACATCATCGCCCACAGGCTGACTGTACCAACACAGCAGATAACCAACATCCCTCCGCAGACAAAGCTGCTGGCTGTGCTGCACCTGTTGGGCTCTGGGACATTCCAACCAACAACCGCCAGAGTCGGAGGAGTCTCACAGCCAGCCCTATCAAAGTTCCTCACACCTGTCTTGGATGCCATCATCAACTTGGTACCCCAGTACCTATACTTCCCTCACACTGCGCAGGAACAGCTGGAGACCAAGCAAGGATTCTACGCCATAGCTGGATTCCCACACGTGTTGGGGGCAATAGACTGCACACATGTCCTACTTGTGCCCCCTGCTGACACTGCACACAATTACCGCAACAGGAAGCACACGCATTCCATCAATGTGCAGGCAATAGTGGACCACCGGGGACTCTTGACCAATGTCGTCGCCAACTACCCAGGCAGTGTGCATGACTCATACATCTTCCGACAGTCCATCATCAACCGGCGCTTCCAGGATGGCACCTATGGAAATGCAGTGCTCGTTGGTAAGTACCAAATGAACACACCACACACCTCAACCCCACAATCATACAACTCACAACTCTGGGAATGCACACCTCACAACCCACATACAACATGCCAAACAACATGCCCACCCACCAGACACGACAGCACAACTCACCGTGGGAACCTGGCCTAGCCATGTACATGAGCCATCAATGGCATGGCACCTCAGCCACACATTAGCAGAATGTGGGAAGAGGAGGGAACCAGGCATGTGTGAAGGAGGCGATGTGACCGATGAATGGGACTGCACACAATGCCAAGTGTGGCGTGGATGTGTTGGACAGACAGCAGTATGCAGACCACACACATATCCATGTCCACATACACCGCTGGTGTTTGGTGTAGTGGACAGTGGACGCAACCATGTCACCCCAGCCAGTGGGGGAGATCAAGGAAATGTAGCTTGTTACGTCCCCCCCTGTAAGCATGAGAGGAGTGGGCTGGCCCGGCATACGCCAGGTCAGTGTATGGCTGTGAATAAAAAGCACCTAGCCCTTGGCGTGGTCCTCTTCCGGAAAGCGCAACGTCCCTGCCAGGGCTGCGCCTCTCACCCCGCCACGAGGTCTACGCCTTGAGCGGTGTTGTGTGGGATACTGTGCGCCTGCTACACCCCAGGCCGCTGGTCCCCTAAGCCGTCATGACCACCCCTGCGCAACCAGGCATCACTGCTCACCTGCCGACACTGGCATGTGTCAAAGAGGGCCCACCACGTGCCCGTGCAAGCTCCAAGCCCGAGGCCCCAACCTTGGCAGACTCCACAAGACAGGCCTGCAGAACTCCTTTCTCGTTGACGTATTCCACCAGCATACACAGCGGACAAGTAGGACACACATTTGGAACTGAGTCTTGATAACACCATGGCAGAGTACATGATTTAAGGCTGAGTTGATGTCACCATACTCCCTCCGATGTGGTGCCACCAAGTCTGTGCATAGGACTCTCACCAAACATGTCTGTGGGCCCTTGCTGACCAGGGCCTTCGACTTGCACTGTGGTCCTGCAGGCCTCACACCAATCCAATGCAGTCCGTCACAGGCAGGACACGGCCTCCTCGCTGGCTGCACACCCGCTCAGCTCTGGTGCCACTACCTATGTCAGCCACAAATCTAATACAAATGCCATTCCAACGTCGTGTGTGAGAGATCCAGGAGGAGATGGCTGGACAGCGGTTGGCCCGCACTGACCTCTGCCTCCGGCCGACACTGCGGCCAACTAGGTCGCACTTTTGGAACTGAGTCTTGATTCCTTCATGGCAGTGTTCATGTCACAGTACACAAGGAGAGGAGTAAGAGGAAGACGCGCTTCAGTCCGGAGGAGTAAAGGCTCACCTTTACGGAGGTGATGGGACACTACCAACAACTGCACTGGTGCCACTGACTCTGTGCAGCGCATGCCTACCACACGTGGCTGTGGGTCCCTGCTGGCCGCTGCCTCTGGCACACACTGTGGTGGAGTAGGTCACACGATTTGAACTGAGTCTTGCTCTCTACATAGCAGAGTCCATGTCATTGTACAGGCCTCATCGCAGACTGCATCCCCTTCCAGCTCTGGCGCCACCGAGTGTGTGCCCTGAAATCCATGGGCAGTCTCTGTTTGGATGTCGGTGGCGTCTGAGCCCATGGGCTGGAGGCTGTCTTCATCTACATGTAGCTGATACTGACAAGGTGGGAAAGTGGGGTCTGTAGCATTCAACTCCGCCATCTGCCTGTTCCTGCTCGCTTCTGCCCTCTGCATCATGCCCTGGAAGGACACCTTCCACTGTCCTCCGTAACCCTCCGCAAAATTCCCCTTGGACATCGACGAGTACATGCTCAGCTCACGTGGCACTACCTCAGTGCACCGCAAGTCACCGTCCCATGGCGGTGTGCCTGTGCCAGCCGCTGAGCATCCGGGGCCACAAACTCAGTGCTGCTGAAGTCAGGGACCCATGATGTACGTACCTTGTACTGCTGATTGTCTGCTCACTGTTGTGGTCTTCGCCAGCACCAACCAACCCCTGAGCGGTGGCTTACACTACTTAACACCCATCCAGCACAGGCGTCACTGGAGATGTGAGCCTGGCAATAAAATGGGCCGGGCGCACGTGCCCGTGGCCAGTCCCACGAACTCACTCAGTGTGTCCGTGTGGTTATTATGTATGCATGAGGGACCGGGGTCATGCCACATAACATTGTGCTGAGTACAGCGTGCGCATCCATGTCACCTCAGGCAGTGGTGTAGACCTGGGACATGAAACCGTGTCGTACCTCCCTGTGAGCGTAAGCGGGGTGGACAGGCATACAACGGTACTGTGTAGGGGTGTGGCTACTCCACACGTGGATCTGGGTGTGGTGCAGTGTAGGCCTTGCCAAGAATGTGGCTGTTGCGTGTGTCTCTGTTGTATTGTCTGCGCCACCCGTCCCGCAATCGACAATGTTACCATGTGGCATGCCCCCGGTGTGCGTGCTCGGCCGAAGGGGTACATGGGGGAGGGCATGCCCGCTCGGGGTCAGGGATCATACATGCCAACTGTTGTCTGTGTCGCTATTATCGCTGCATGGGCCAAAGATGTACCCTCAACTGCATGTCGGGTTCAGCCAGGCAGGTGCTCTACATCTGTGTCAGCCCTGTCCTTGCAATGGGCCAACACACACGTGGCCGGCCACATTCTGCACATCATCATCACTGTGTCCTAGTCAGGCTTGTGGACATGCGCAGACAGGCATGACAATGGTGTGCCGTAGGGGGGCAGGTGATGCAATCGCGCTGCGCACAATAGTGAATGTGCTCGGGGTGAGGTGCAGCAGTGAGGCTACGTAATACACAGTGATGGCGCTCATTAGCAACACGCAGTACATGTCATACGGGAATCACTAAGTCACACATAACACACACCCTTGTACCAGTGAGCCTGCCAACACATCATGCAGTACGTAGTCTTGACTCATGTCTCTCTGCACTGTCACAGGTGACCAAGGATATGCACTCTGGGCTTAGATGATGATACCCCTCCGAGCCCCGAACACACAGCCCCAGAGGCAGTACAATTTGGCCCACAAACGCACCAGGGGCATCGTGGAGCGCACATTTGGCATGTTGAAGTCTCGTTTCAGGTGCCTGGACGTCACACGTGGAAGGCTCCTGTACAGCCCAGGCCTTGTGTGCAAGATGATCATTGCATGTTGTGTGTTGCACAACATATGTGTATGCAGCAGGGCCCAATGGATACGAGTGCCAGATGCACCGGATGATGATGATGGAGATGAGGCAGGTGGACCACACCCCAATGCAGCCGCAGCAGGAATTGCACGTAGGGACTACATCATTGATAATTTCTTCTCTGATTGACGTCACATTGTGAGGGTCCTTAGCAGTAATGGTACAGTACGTTGACTGACCACAGGCACAGCATGTGCTAATAAATGCATTCCGAAACACATTCCCTGCGTGCATGTCAGTCATATGTACAGGCACTTCACTCAGACACGTGTGGGTGCGACATGTTGTGCTGACATTTTAGGAATTTGTTAATGGATGGTGGGTGTGTCACCTCTGTGCAGTGAGGCTGTTTAGGGTGTCACGTATTCGAGCTGCTAGTTCTGTGTGTCACAGTTGTTAGGGTATCCCACTCTTCGGCGTTTCACATGTGTCCCAATTCATTCCATTTTGGCTGTCATTTGTGGCCTACAAGTGACAAGAGGGCTTCTTTTGGGCTCTGATATGTGCCGCCATGATGCAGGGATGCACCCTGTGACTCAAGTCCAGTGACATGGGTGACATGTACGTGGGGGGAGTCACTGCCCCTACATTGGTCCATGCTTTCATTATTGTTTGGTCATGGACACGTCGGTGTGCAGGGGGTGTTGATTGTCCCTCTGCAATGTGAGAAGGAGATGGGGTTTCACAGTGTGTTCCATGTTTTTTTCCGCATTGGCGCAGGTTACATACTGAATGCATGTCAATGTACATTGTGGCTGTTTGTGGGGAACTGCCTATCTGATTTGGACAATGGTCATTTGTTCTGTGTCACAGGTGTGGGGTTGTGCTCGTACGTTGTCATCTCACCGCTTGTTTGGTCTGCTTTTATGGGGCATTTTCCCACCAGACGCGTGTGAATTGCAGGCCTGTCGCTGGTTTTCACAGCTTTTTGTCTCGCGCTTGGCCTCATCGCAGCTTTTTTTGCGTTCGTGTTTCGCATTTTTGCGGCGTGGCGTTGATTTTATCGCGGTCATTTGACGCGTTATCTGGGGACTATCGCATGGTGCCGCCGTGTTGTGAATACTTGGTTATCACGGCGTAAATTTCCCGCAATAGACTGCGATGTTGGAGGTTGCGTTAATTAACTTTTGCGATGGTTATTACACGTTCTTGAGAGTATGCCCCAGAGAGTTTTGAATTCAGTTCTTTTCCTGACAGGCAATCAGTGAAGACTAGTCAGATCTGAACACACTGATTGTGTTTTCGGAATGTTCAGCAGAATTCTGGCTTCAGCATTTTGTATAGCCTGCAGTTTTCTGGTGACGTATAGAGGGCTACCTAGATAGAGTACATTACCCTAATCCAGATGCAACAGGATAAGCCCCTGAATCACTGTTCTGCTGGTTTCCACAGGAAGCCATTTGATTGTCTTCCGGAGAGCTGTTAAAAGATGCAACTATAAATCTGGAACTTCCAGGCAAAGAATCATATGGCCCCAAAATATCTATGCCCACCCAGCTCAACCCATAGTCCAGATGGACATTCAATTGGCATGACCGGTGAGGTAGTCACCTTTAAGCTTAGGTCAACAGATTTGTATATCAGACAATTTTCTACAACTTCATCTACATCGGTGTCCATTCTAACTAGTTCTATGATTTGCTACAAAACATGGTATCCTGCCAAGGCTTCCCTCCATGCTTCCGAAAAGCAAACTTTTAACTCAGGAAATTCAAGAGAAACTAATAGACAATCCTCAACATCTTCATCCAACAAATCAGACAATTTCACATTTGCATCACTGTCATCTTCACTTTTTCAAGGAAAGCGTGAAATGCATCAATTTAGTAGACAATTTTAAAATACGAGGTGAGCAACACTTGCTTACACCCCCATTATGAATGTTTACCAAAGGCTTATGATCTGTTTCCAACTTAAACGTCTTCCTCACACATAGGTGCAGAATTTCTCAATTGCCCAGCTGATGATCAACAACTCTCTCTCAATCACTGAATATTGCAATTCCCCCTCCGTAAGTACCCTAGAAGCAAAAGCTATTGTGAGTTCCTTGTTTCCATCATTCTTTGTAAGTGGGGCCCCAAGGTCAACGGTTCTGGCATCAACAGTGATGCAAAAAGGCAACTTTGGGTCAAAAGGTTTGAGAGCTTCACTTGACTCAATAAGTTCTTAATCTGCTGAAATGCCAAGTCACACTTCTCACACTACACAAATCTGGTACATTTCTTTAGTGAATCACTAATGGGCCTTACTTTGGTAGCAAAGTCAGGAATAAAACGAGAATAAAACTTGCACAGGTCTAGGAAAGATTTGACCCCAACTTGTCAGAAGGAGGTGGAGCTTCAGTGATGGAATTGACTGAATCAGGCCTGGGACTAAAACCATCCTTAGAAATGACATGGCCAGATACTCCACTTCATTGCAGAGAAAGTTACATTTCTCCATTTACAATACCACACCATGATCTTTAAAAATCTCCAAAACACATTTAAGAACGCATTGTTCTCTTTAGCATTCTTAGCGAATAGCAATACTTCATCCTGGAAAACCAGGACCCCTAAACATTCTTTAACTGGTTGTACATGACCCTCTGAAAGGCAGAGACCAGACCAAAAGGCATCCTGTGGTATTGAAAAGTGCCAATGTGGCAAATGAATGCAGTCAAATCTCTGGAAGATGGATGAAGTTCCACTTGATGATAAGCACATGCTAGATGAAGTTAGGAGAAAATGATGGTACCTGTAGTACAAGTGAATAAATCAGTAATTTTGGGTAAAGGATGGGCATCTACACAAATTTCCTTATTTAGGGATTGAAGATCCACACATACACGCAATTGGCCATACCATTTGCGTGCCACAACTAGAGGTGAAATCCAGAGTGATGATTTTCATAGCTCAATGATCCCCCTTTCACACAGACTTCTGAGTTCTTTTTCATGATCACCTCTGACACTGAAAGGGACCCCCCTAAGTTTGTGTTTAGCCGGTAAAGCCTCTTCTTTCATTCTGATTTTGTGTTTGAAACCACGTATTTTACCAAGCTCCTCTCCAAACACTGTGGGAAATTTCCTGCTCCATTCAAGCGCTGCATCCTCACATTCAACCACCAAAACTTTTTCTTTAGCACATCGACCAGCCTAAAATGTTAAGACCCTTTACGACACATATACTTTTCCTTTGATCCTCCTTATTTTAAATTCCATAATGTCTTCAGTATAGCCCAAAAGCTCAATCCTTCCACCTTCAAACAAATGAGGGAGACCGGTCAAGAGGGAGTAAAGGCCTATCACCACACATTTACTGAACAAGCGATGTGTGATCATGGTGTTCCTAGCCCCAGAATCCACTAGGAGCTTCAACACCTTATTCCCCACTCAAATGTCAGCCACAGGATCAACACACATGGCAGGATCACCAACTCGGGTTCTTCCCCCTAAGTGGTATGTTCTGCTGAGTTGGATACCTCATCGCCAATGGCAAGGACAAGATCTTGTATGCCCCCTAAATCTTCATCAGAATCAGAATCAACTACACAAGCAACTGACCTCATGCTACTCTTGTTCTTTAGACAAACCTTGGCAAAATTACCAACTTTTTTGCAGAAGTTACATGTTACATTTGCTTCAGGACATCTACCTCCCTGTACATGCAGTACTTGACATTCATTGTAGGCAATGGCTCGTCTCTCATAACTTTTGGTGCTCCCATTTCTTTACTATAGGTAGCTGACTGATAAGATGTTACTGCTTTTACAGCACCTACAGCTTCAGTGGGCTTAATATCAAGTACTCTAACAGACATTTGTGAAAGTTTAATGCTTCTGGCCTACTTGATAGTGTCATCAAGTGAGCGGGTTCCCTAATGCCTATAGTTTTTGCCTAACTTATTTGTCCATACAATGACACACATACTGATCTCCTAATGAGTTGATCAGAAAACTTTTCAAATTAATACTCAGCAATCAATCTAGGCAGCACAGAAATATAAGCATCAACATCCTCCTCAGTCCCTTGTTTGCTTTTGAATAATTTGTGCTGCAACAGCATTAAGCTAAGGTTGTTTATCAAAATGCAATTTTAGTTTCTTGACTGCTTTAGAATATTCATCAAGATCTACATCTTCATTCTGTGGCAATGCCGGGAAGTGCTTGAAAACAGACCTTCCCTAAACCCCAATGAATGTAACAATAAACACTTTTTTCCTCTCAGCCCTGAACCTTGAGACATCAATAGCACCCAGACAAGTCTCAACAGCATAAAACCACACTCCCCACCTAACAGGTGGCTCACCTGGTATTTCCAGAAACGAGGAGAAGGGCTAACTGTTTGCATTATGTAAAAAGAAGTAAAAGTGACCAGAAATGTTGACAAAAATGATGATAAACACTTCACAAAAAATGTGTACACCCAATATAAAATACACACTAAAAATAGGAAAATTTGCAATGGTGTACATAAATGCTATATACCACAAATAATTTGAAAGCCTACAATGGTGTGCATAAGAGTTACATACTAGGTGTGCACATCACTGCAGGATAAACCGGCTGTTCTCTACACTGGTTGCAGAACAAGATAGAATGTCACTAAATTCTCCTCATAACTGATGTGCGCATCACCGAGACGAATGTGGTGTGCATATCACCGATGGAACACGCACGTAGAATAAACCAACATTATTCGAAAGTGTGCCATGAACAGGTGTGCGTATCACCACAACTGTATGCAATTGCCAAGACAATATCCTGCCTGTACTGTGACTCATGCGCGTATCAACGTAAATGTACGCCAGACGACTAAGCAGAAAAAGCAATGAGCAGAAAAGGATGAAAATAATAAATACAACCTTACAACTCGAAATGGGTGTGCGGATCACTGCACACAACTTTACGAAATTTCCAGAGTCACTACTGTCAGCCAAACTTGTGCGCTGATTGTCCACAGAGAAAACTGGTGCACTGCAGCTAATAAGAAATAAATATGCTCCCTCCCAAACTAGCGCGCTGTTTGTACTTCACAAAACAAGAGCACTGAAGAAAGGCACAATAAACGCTGTCCGCAACACTGTAGCACTGCAGATCGATAATGGCTGCAAGAAGGAGGAGCACGTAGCGCGTCAAGCACAATGTGGTAGCCTCAGCAAAATGGCTGAAGCAGGGTAACTCCACAGGTCTCCACAAGATGGTGGATGCTCCAACCCTCCACAAAATGTAACAATGGACTAGACTCGGAGCAGGAAACACAGGAAACAAACTCCGCTCATCAAAAATTTATGTCAGAAAGCAGTCATTACACCATGCATCACTAGCCAAAAATGATGTAAGAAACCACCGCAAAGTCAATCGACACCAGTATTGTAACTGGGGACAAGCAGAACAAAATCCAGGCCAGGGACATTTGAACAATACGGTGCACTCATCCCTAAACCAGAGTTAAAGTGCGAGAATGCAGACATTAATCATCCCAAGTCAAAATGGAAGATCATCCTGGAGTCATTCTGAAGTCATTTGATGACTTCATCAGGGCTATTCCTGCAAATATCTGGGGAAGTCATCCCAAGCCAGCCTGAAGTATGCCTATAGGGCAAAATATGTAAACGAGATGACCCCCACAGTCATCACAGAAACTACTCCAGGATTGCTTCCTGATTACTTCAGTGGAAAAGATGTGATGATCTTGTACTACTGCAGGATGATCCCATGATGATTTCAGGATTAGGGTGGATTACTCCAGGATGGATTCCTAATTACTTCAGTGGAAAACATGTGATGATCATTTACTACTGCAGGATGATCCCATGATGATTTCAGGATTAGGGCGGATTACTCCAGGATGGATTCCTAATTACTGCAGTGGAAAACATGTGATGATCATTTACTACTGCAGGATGATCCCAGGATGATTTCAGGATTAGGCTGGATTACTCCAGGATGGATTCCTGATTACTTCAGTGGAAAACATGTGATGATCATTTACTACTGCAGGATGATCCCAGGATGATTTCAGGATTAGGCTGGATTATTCCAAGATGACCCTATAAGTATTTCAGGATGGGGCTGCATTATTACAGAATGACATTGTGAAGGCATCAAAATGAGGCTGCGTCACTCAAGGATGATCCCAGGGTAATTTTATAATGGGGCTGTATTAGTCGATGATGGCGTCTTGATGGGGATGTATTACACTCAGAATGGATCTAGCTGTATTACTTCATGTTGATTTCAAGATGGGGGATATATTACTCTAAGATGATCTCAAGTAGCAATGGGTAAACCTTGTTTGACATACTGGGAATTTAAGAATTCTACATTGCCTCTGCACTGCAGATCATGACCACAAAAAAACGTGCAAATAACTGCTTCATGGGCTGTCCCCAAATAAAACAAGCATTAGCAAAGCCAATAGGTCTTGCCTATGCAAGAGCTATTGGCTCTGTCAATAGGTTTTATCCATGTTGCACACCAGTGTGGCTGCTGTTCAGCATGGCTAAAGGTTAGTGGGCTAAAGAGCGGCATGGAGCAGAGTTTTGTAAAGTGAAGTAGAATGGAGTGTCATGAAGTGGTGTGGAATGTCATGGAAGAAGTAGATTGTTGTATAGTGGAGATGAGGTGAGTGGCATTGAGTGCCAGAGAGAGTGGAGTCACATATACTGACATGGAGTGGTGTAGAGCAGATTGGAGTGGCATAGAGGGTGTTGTGTAGAGCAGAGTAGATTGTCGTAGAGTGGAGTAGTGTAGGAGAGTGGAATGGCATAGAGTGGAGTCGAGTGTTTAAGAGTTGAGAGGCTTAGAGTAGAATGGAGTGACAGAGTGGAATGGCATAGAGTGGAGCAGTGTGTCAGAGTGGAGTAAAGTGGCATAGAGGGAATTGTGTAGAGAGTCGTGGAGTAGTGTTGTAGAGTGGTATCGAGTGGAGTAGAGTTTAACATAATAGAGCATTTTAGCGTGGAGTGTTGTAGAGTGGCCTAGAGTGAAGTGGTGTAAGTACAGTGGTACAGAGTAGATTGGTGGAGTGCATTGGTTTTGAGTAAAGTGGTGTAGAGTTAATTGGCATAGAGTAGATTGTTTCAGAGTAGAGTGAAGTGATGTGGAGTGGTTCAGGGTAGAGTGGAGTGGTGCAGGGTAGAGTAGTGTGGCATAGAGTGCAGTGGTGTGGAGTCAGTGGTGCAGAATAGATTAGAGTGGCATGGAGTGATGCAGAGTGTAGTGGTGTAGAGTGCCATATATTTGAGTGTTGCAGAGTAGAGTGCAGTGGCATAGAGTAGAGTGGTGCAGAGAGCAGTGGTGTAGAGTAGAATAGAGTGGCGTAGATTGCAGCGACAGAGCACAATGGTGTAGAGTGTAGCGTTGCAGAGTAGAGAATTGTTGAGTTCAGTGGTGGAAAGTGCAGTCTTTCAGAGTAGAGTGTTGTAGAGTTCAGTGGCACGGAGCAGAGTGGCGCAGAGTAAAACAGAGTGGCGTAGAGTGCAAGGACAGTGCAATGGTGTACAGTGGCTTAGCATGCAGTGACGCAGAGTAGAGTGGCATAGAGTGCAGTGGCCTACAGTGCAATCTTGTAGAGTGGGTAGAGCCCAGCGGCACAGAGTAGAGTGGAGTGATGCAGAGTAGAAAAGAGTGACATAGTGTGCAGTGGCGCAGAGTGCATTGGTTTTGAATAAAGTGGTGTTGAGTGCAGTGGTCTTTGCAGTGCAGTGCAGTGCAGTGGTGTAGAGGGCAGTGGTATAGAGTAGAGTGGTGCAGAGTAGATTGGTGCAGTGGCGTGGAGTGGTGCAGAGTGCAGAGGCATAGAGTGCAGTGGTGTAGATTGGTGTGGGTGTCTCAGAGTAGAGTGAAGTGGCTTAGAGTGGAGTGGTACAGGGTAGAGTGCAGTAGCATAGAGCAAGTATACTCTCAGCAGTTCGTGGATCACCCTGGGATACTTTTAGCTGTTCTCTATGTTATGTGTAGACAGAAAACAGAAGAAACAGGAAAAATCAGCTTGGCTTGGAATTCAATTCAGTTTACCTCAAGTAATGTACCCAGCCTTACCTGTGAGGACTTCAGGATATGTTTAGGTTACTCCAGGGCAATTTCATGATTACTACTTTGAGTGTTCTGTGATCAACTTAATAGCACAGGTGTGTTAAGCTATTACACAAAGCAGAAAACCACTAATAATATTATTGAATTTCTTTTAATCCTTTCCCACCTCAAATATTTCAGTTTGATCTTTGTCACTCCAATCAAGTAATTTTGTTAACAGAAGATGTACAATAGTCACTGTAAGTGTAGGGGTTATCACCATTAGTGCAGGAGTGGTATTTAGTGAGTAATTGTGCATGAATGAGACTGCTCAAGATGTTGTAGTTGTGTCTTCAAGTAAGCCTTTAAGTGGATTTATGAGTGGTCTAGGGTGTACTGCAGTTTATCTTGTGGTTGTGAACTGTAGAAGTAGCTGATTGTGGATGGTTTGATCAAATGAAGTGAACGACCATGGAATCTGTGAGTGAATAAAGAAGTGCTTTGTGTGGCTCTGGAGTATTTTGAGTGGCTTTAGTTTGTAGTGTCATGGATACCTGAAGAGGTCCTGGATGTTTGTGAATGACAGCTTGGGTTCAAACAGACTGAGAAGGATTATATGATATATGTGGTTGAGGGCAGGCAATTTTTTGGTGGTCTGGTAGATCAGATTGTGATCCACTCAGAATCTGAATTTTCTAAACCAACCTACTTCTACATAGATCAGCTCCGAAAATTATTTACTGGTCACAAAAATATTGGTTGCAATTTGCGACCAGTGTTTTGAGAGCAGTATATAGTACATGTTGCCCCTACTAGTTTAAATGGTAGGCTACTGCTTTTTATTTTCCTCTACTGCATGCAGATTTTACCCTTCCACCCCAAAGCTTTTTTATGAGAACAGTGCAGGCCTTGCCAATCCCGCCACTCATGCAGTTAAACGATGGAAACAAGGCCTATCATAGCCTAAACGTAAAGGTTACTTGAGACGGACAACAGTCTCATTAGTCAATCAGCAACTAAAACAGTTTGACCAGCCAGGGCAGAGTTGGCCTCTATCCCCGCCTTCCCCTGAGCCCTGTGACCAGGTGAGATAGTCAACGTATGTGGCTACTGACACTGGTGATCGAACTCAGGCAATAGATAACTTGAAGCGGAGATTCTTGATGTGAAATTGTCACCAACGACCCCACTACCGCCAGAGCCAACCTGCACGACGGGATGAGAGACGTCGCCGACTGGATGAGGAACAGCCGCCTTAAACTGAACTCAGACAAGACGGAAGTCCTCATCCTGGGCTCATCACCCTCCGCCTGGGACGACTCCTGGTGGCCCCCGGCCCTGGGCACCGCACCCAAGCCAACGGACCACGCACGCAACCTGGGCTTCATCCTGGACTCCTCCCTATCAATGACCAAACAAGTCAACGCCGTCTCATCTTCATGCTTCAACACCCTGCGCATGCTCCGCAAGATCTTCAGATGGATCCCCACTGAAACCAGGAAGACCGTCACCCAGGCACTCGTCACCAGCCGACTGGACTATGGGAACACCCTCTACGCCGGAACCACAGCCAAACTTCAAAAGAGACTCCAGCGCATCCAGAACGCCTCCGCACGACTCATCCTGGACATCCCCCGACACAGCCACATCACCGTACACCTGAAAGACCTGCACTGGCTCCCCGTCAGCAAGAGAATCACGTTCAGACTCCTCACCCACGCACACAAGGCCCTCCACGACCTGGGCCCAAAGTACCTCAACGACCGCATGTCCTTCTACACGCCCACACGCCAGCTACGATCAACCAGCCACGCCCTCGCCACCGTACCACGCATCCGCAGAACCACCGCCGGAGGAAGATCCTTCTCCTACCTGGCGGCCAAGACCTGGAACTCCCTCCCCACTCACCTTCGGCGAACCCAGGACCATCTCGCCTTCAGGAAGCAGCTCAAGACCTGGCTGTTCGAGCAGTAACTTACCCCCTCCCCCAGCGCCTTGAGACCCTCCCGGGTGAGTAGCGCGCTCTATAAATGCCGTGATTGATTGATTGATTGATCATAAAGAAAGTCAACAACTATGCATGTCCTACGGCTACAGAATAAGGTATGGTTGCACTCTGGAGTTCTCGCTCACAGACAAGGCCCAACCGATTGACACTTATCCTGTATAGTGTTAATGACAAGGGAGAGGATGTCCTGCAGCACCCTTGTAACTTGTGCTCTCCAACATCCACCAGCCCGCAGACTCTTCAGTCACACACCTTAGCTCTCCATCTTTGAATGTTGCAATGGAAGACTTCTCTTATTTTGAAATGCTGCTTCAACTTTGCATTAAAAAGTGTGGGAGGTTGAATTTTGTTGGGGTTGTTAAGACTTCACTAATTACATATGCTTTCCTGTCACACACTCCTTTCACGCCACTGCTAACCATCCCTCCTGCCTTTTTGTCACTTCCTTTTAGCCATCCCATTATCAATTACTGCCCTCTGCTGCCATTAATACTGCCCATTTCACATCACACACTTCAGTGTGTCCCTTTCCTGGCACCCAACATAGTCTCCCTTCTGTCATGGCACCATCACCATTCTGTGATCCTGTCTTGGCACCAAGAACACTCCACTTTTAAAATTCTTTGTCCCTTCATGTTAGTCATACCTTCTTGTACCCTCTTCTGTGTCACAAACTCCACCTGCCCCGTAACCACTCCTACCACCTGCCCCTATTCTCAACCATTCCCATCATGCATCTCATGTCCTTTCTTGCCACCTGTACACTACACCTCCCACCTGTCACAAATTTCCTTTCACCCTACCTGTCCGCTATCAGCTGTAACATGCAGTTTGCACCTATTTCCTGCTTCCACCTGTGTGGATAGGAGTGTCATGGAGTGGCAGAGTGCTGCAGTGTGGCATTGTGTGGAATGGCATAGAGTGAGGCGAGTTAGAGTGGCGTAGAGCAGAGTGGGTTGATAGTACTGCACAAAACTTAGAAACATTGGCAAAGCCAATAGCTCTCACCTACGTGAACGCTATTGATTTTGCCATTGTATTTCAGTTATGTTGTACAGTAGTGTGGCTGCTGGTCAGCAGGGCTAAAAGTTAGTGCGTGGCATATAGGATAGTGATTTCAATTGAACTGGCATAGAGTGGAGTGGCGTAAAGTGGCATACAGTGGAGTAGAGTGGTGAAGAGTAGAGTGGCAGTTCTGGAGTATGGTGCTACTCGCTGAAAAAGTGCTTCAACACCCCATCAGAGGTAGCAAGGGCTATATAAATGCAAACCTTTTCCCCTCTTCTATCCCTCCACTATCCTTCTTAATCCAAATAACTGAATAACATATCCACCACTCAAATTACTTTCATATTTCACTATACTAATTCACCACTAATCCTTTATGGGTTCCTTAATAGCACGCTACTCGCTGAAACAGCACTTTGACATCTCGTAAGGGGTAGTAAGCGATATATAAATGCAATTACAATACAATAGAGTGCTGCAGTGTGGCATTGTGTGGAGTGGCGTGGTGTAGAGTGAAGTGACAGAGTGACGTGGAGCAGAGTGGTGTCGCGTGAATTGAGAGTAGTACTGCACAAAATTTTGAAGCATTGGCAAAGCCAATAGTTCTTGCATATGTGAGAGCTATTGGTTTTGCCAATATCTTTCAGCCATGTTGTACAGCAGCATGGCTGCTTGTCAGCATATTTAAATGTTACAGCGTGGCATATAGGATATTGGCTTAGATTGAACTGGCTTAGAGTTGGGTGGTGTAAAGAGTGTCAGAGCTCCTAAGTGTGGCGTGGAGTGAAGTGACTTAGAGCCACTCTAAGCAGGGAGCAGAGTGGAGTCACTTGGAGCGGGATAGAGCACTGCAGTGCAGCACTGTGTGGAGTGGAGTAGAGTGGCATAGGGTGGAGTAGACTAGTACAGTATAAGTAACTAAAGACAGATAGGGTGAAAGCAACATAAATAAGAAGCTGGGTGCCTGTTAAAAGTAGGTAAGTACATTGCACATCCAGGAATAATACCGAAACGCTTAAAATTTAAAAAAAATGTGCACTGCAAAAAGATGAAGAAGAACAAATATGAGGAAGAACACGTGTATGTGGTCCATGCTCTAGGGATGTGCAACACAAGAAAGGAAGGGAACCCTACAGGAGCTAGGCAAGCGAAAGATTGCAAATGAGAATGACAACGAAAACAACAAATGGTATGCCGTGGGTGGGCTGTAACCCCCCTGAACAGGTAACAATATGTCTGACAGCATAGCACTTGCACTCTGTAGGTGACACCTAAAAGAACATTCTCACATTGCATGAACCATTATTGCACTATTGTACCAGGCCTGGGTTACAATGTGAAAAAATTTTCTCAGGTGGAGGAGTAGGAAAGAACAGTGGAGAAGGAGGATGGAAGCAAGAAGAGGTGGAAGTCATGAAGGATAGGTGTGAGAATGAAAAACAGATAAAAGGGAGAGAGAGGAAGGAGGAGAGATCAAGGAGGGATCCAAAGACAGACAAGGAATGAGAAGAGTGAAGAGAACTGGGTATGGCAGAGATTGGAGTGCAACAAAGAAACAATAAGAATAAAAAGTGGAAAGAGGGGAAATGGAAGGGAAGAAAAGTGGACCTAGAGGAGAGTGTAGAAGGGGAGAGAAAGGAAAGTTGAAGGAAAAGACAGGAAAGTGAAAAGCAGTTAGTAGCGAGCAAATATGGAGAGAAAGAAGAAAAGCAGGCAGAACATGGAGAGCAGGAAAGGAATGAGGTGAGAAAGGGAGTAAGAAAAGCAGATAGTGAGGGAGAGCGAAAAAGTCTATAACTCTGATTCATAATGTATGCAGTAATAAAATTTAAAGTTGAGTGATGACGACTATCACTCCTGGGCCTGCCTCACCTAATGTACAGCTTTGCTGTCCAAGACACACAATAATGATTCTTTCATCATGTTAGGGTTTCCTGCCATCAAAAGAAGTTTTCGTGGCATCACATTAGGTATTCCTGTTAAGAGATAATAAAGTGTCAGTCACCTCATCAGGATTAAGTTTTGGTGGAGAATCACACTGACACTTCAAACAGTCACATAGGATCAGGCTTTGAGACAAATTCCCACTACCACTTCTTTCAAAATGAAGTACCACATTCAATTGCATTCAGATAGGCTCCCACACAAACACTTTTACATTTATAAAGCATGAAATTCAACAGACCCTGCCCCATTTGTGTTGAGAGACGAGCTCATAACCACCCTCAGTAGTAGTGGGGGAGCAACTGATGCCTCGAGGCAAAGTGCTTTTGAAAGTCTGAACCCGAAACGAGACGAACTTTCATAGGTGGAGATGTTGTCTAGGGGTTAGAAATGCCAACCCTGGCACGTGGGGGAACAACAGTGGCATAGCTAATGTGTCATGGGTCCTAGTAAAAGGAAGGAGGTGCCCCTCCCATAACCCATAGCTACTGGTTGATATGTACAATACGGAAATAATTAGGGTTCAGTGGGACACTCAGGCCTACGTGCCCTAGTGCCACTGCACCTGCTGCACCAATAGAAGCTACACCCCTGGCAACCAGGTTCGAATCCCAGCCTTGGCTCAACATCCTCTGAATCTGGTCAAATGTCACTGTGCTGACAAAAAAAGGTGTAATGTAGTCTGTGTGTGTTCTGAAGTGCCTTTATGTCATTGGGCAAAGTTTGCTTTGTGCTATAAAAACTGGTTTCTGATTGTCATCGACACTCTAATAACATATGGCAACATTAATAGACTGGGCGTTACTTTTCATGGGAAAGAGAGATTCCTATCTCGTGGCTGAATGGCTCAGTGAAACCAGGTCAATCCTGGCTTCCTAGGTAGACGCAATTAAGTGAGCCTAGGCAAATACGTTATTTCTCCTTTTTGAGTCTCCTTTACATTCATTGTCTCATAACAGAGTGAGAGAGAGAGACCACCTTCAAAAATCCGAGTGCATGAAGTGCAATGTGCAAAAAAAGCTTGTGTTTGATTTAATTAACTAAATTATTACTCTAAGAAGAAAAATAATCTAGGTTACATATAGAGTTGACATGACAATGTAGTTGCCTCTTAGTTTACTAACAATGTTAACAGAAAGGAGGCAGGAATGTTTATCTGATCATGTCCCTTGCAATAAATACTTAGTAATACAGTAATATCATCTGATGATCTAAAATGAAACACTTTCCCATGTTAAAGAAATACAGTACTTTTATTTTCACGACACCTTATCATATTTGTTGCATGATTTCCATACAAAGTATTTCTACAGCTAGACTCGTACATGGGTTTTAAGAGCCAGACCATCTCTTGACTTCCCCTTTCAACTTATTGGCTCGTCCACCTCTACCCCACTATGCAAGTGCTACATTCAACGGTCCATGCAGGGTCTTAAAATCCCATAATCATGCAAAGCCACAGTTTTTGTGTCCCATTCGAACATTTTAAAAAAGAAAGACAAAATTGGAAAATATCGCAACGGAGAGACGGACTCCTGCATCCACCTCTCCAAAACGGAGCAGTAGGTTTGAGGGCTGCATTGAAATGGCGGAGTCCTGCCTTTCAAACAAAGCACAGCACTTGCAAAGAACCCCAAAGGGCAATAAGGCGGGAAATCACACTCCTTACTTTCCGTCTCTGCTCATGCTCAACCCCACAACACTACCAAAAATACCGAATGAAAAAGAACAATGATTTCTAATTCTCTCTTGAATGCAGCCCCAAATGCACGTGTGGCCCGACGTAGCAGAATCTCATCTTTCACCTCCTCGCCCTCGGTCGCTCACACTGTACTTCCACTTCCGCTCGGATGCAAAGGCCACATGTTTGCGTAAAAGAAACAGACAAAGGACTGCAGTAAAGCACAGTGAAATACTTACCTGGCAGTCATAAAGCAGTGGCAATGGCAGTGTCCTTATTTATAAAAACGAACTACCTAAAACCTCTCTGCAGATGGGCACACCATCTGTAGAAGCCTTTATTGTTTTTCTTATCTGAGCCAACAAACTATCGTAGAAGCAGATTAGACACTGCAGACATTTTAATTTGTTTGAAAGTGACGCATTTAACTGAAGTTTTATATAGCGTGGACTTGACCCAATTGGCCTCATAGCGTTTTACATGAGAACAAGATATGTTTACACTTAAGAGGCAGAGGTTGCACTTTTTTATTCACAGGGAGGTTCAGTTATTTACACAATCACGGAATGCTGAGCACAGGTCTCTAAGAAACCGCAAAGTTGTTTCAAAGCTTCACTTGTAATTAAATTCAACTAATAAAACAGCCACGCATATTACTATAACAACCACATATACTGGTTATTCTGAGAGCCATTGAAATTATGGAATATTGGAAAACCTAACACTGGCAACGTTGATTAAATTACGTGGCAAGAAAAGGAATATGATACTGCATTATATTGTACACTCTGTGACATATATATATATATATTTTTGTTGTTGTTGTTTTTTATAGGGAGAACTAGACCCCAGGGAATCAGAGCACTTTACTTGAGCACCATGCGCGTTACAGCGGACACATTCATTTTTTGTTAGGCTCAGGGAGATTAAGTGATTTGCCCAGAATCACAGCATGTTCAGCGTCCCTGTCGAGGCTCGAACCGGATACCCATCTCTGAGGTCGACCACTCTAGCCGTTAGGCCACATCCTCTCCTCTTTTGATTTTCTATTTTACTACACTTTTCCAGAGAAGGTTTCTAAAAATAAATAAATAAACTACAATGTTGGACATGTTCCTGAAGCAATCAACAAATCATCCTCAAATTATCATGAACAAGTCTTTTTAATTAGAAAACTGTGGTGCTAGTCAAGTAATCCAACAGCCATTTCCAAATAACCCTAAAACCATCAGCAGCAATGCATCTTGTGAAGTAATCAGGTACTCAGTTTCAAGTCATTCTCAAATCATCAGGAACAGTCACACTTTGTGAAGTCATCAGATAATCATTTTCAAGTCATCCTGAAATCATCGGGCTCAAGTTTCTAAACTCTGCTGATGACTTTAAGAGCTTGATGATGTCTGATGACGTGAAAATGACTTCTAATGTAGTTGGATGATCATCCAATGACTCTGGGACGGCTTCTAAAGTCATCCTGTTTGACCTGGGATCGCTAGTTTTCGCCAATAGTTTTGTAGTGACTAAGCTGAGTCACATTAGAAATAAATGTAGTTTATTTAATTTATAGCCCTACTCAGCAGAGGAGGATGGACATGCAGGAGCTCCTCCACTGCAAACATCAGTTTAACTGTCCAATCTCATTTAAAAACATTCTATGAGCTATTGCATCACAGCATTCCTAGCGGGCATACTCACTAAAGCAGGTTCTATATGAAAATTATAAGCAAGCCATACATATCAAGCATTACCCAGTAGTGAAAAACGAATTGAAGAGTTTTTCACTACTAGAACATGTAAAATTTGAAAGCACATGTCCTACGTTTTAAATACGCTGCACCCTGCCCTTTGGCTGTCCAGGGTCTACCTTAAGGGTGACTTATATGTTATAAAAAGAAAGGTTTGGTCCGGACAAGAAGTTTAACTTGCCATGTCGACATGGCAGTTTAAAACTGCACATATAGGCTAGGCACTGGCCGGTCTGAGACATGTTTAAAGGGCTCCTTTAGTGGGTGGCACAATCAGTGCTGCAGTCCCACTAGTAGCATTTAATATGCAGGTCCTGGGCACATATAGTGCACTTTACTTGGGACTTCTAAGTAAATTAAATCTGTCAATTGTGAATGCATGAGGTAAAGTGCTCAGATTCCGAAAGCCAACAAAAACGAGGTCAGAAAAAGAGGGAGAGGAAGGCAAAACGTTTGGGGTGACCCTTCAGCGAGGGCTATTTTTCAACACACATTTGATGTGAAATGAGAACTGGCTGTATTTACTAGACCTGTCCCCTTTTTGCTTATGAAGATTTGTTGAAAGAAGAAACAGAAAATCTTTTTATACAAATTAATTTGATTTTGATTGAACATGATGTTCTTGAGTAAATTACCCAGATATTCGACCCCCAACAACCACTGTAGAAAAATCGGTCACTTGGATGGGTAAATGTATTTATTTTGAGTATTCTTTTAAGTATGTAAGAGGTTTGCATAACAAAATACTGTTAATGTTCTATCTAGTGTATTTCCTAGTGTTAGGAAGAAAATACGGTACTAGTTTATTTAGTAAAGTTTACACCAATTTTTGATTTGTATACTTTAGGGTTTTATGCTGGAAAGTAATGAATTTCACAGCAAGGAGCCACCAAACTGAAATATCCACATTACGTTTTACTATAAGCATGTCCATATTGCGCCTCTGAAAATGACGATAGCAGAATGTCAACGGCAACTGCACAGTTCTAGACATAATTCCATGAATGTATCCAGGGCCGGCTCTAGGGCGGTGCGATCGGTGCGACCGCACCGGGCGTTGACTTGGGGTGGGAGCGTCATTTTTGAAAATGTGTATTATTTTAGAAGCACCTGCTGCCTCGTTCCTGGCCTCCAGCAACTTTCAGACATCAATTAAAATGCCAAGAGAAGTCCGGTGATTAATCGTCTTTCTGGAAAGAGACCAGAGGTTTGTCTAGTGGAAGTTTGGACTCATCCTAAGGTAGCGCAGAGGGTTAAAATGCCTGCTGCTAAGAACGTGTACCATTCTGATAACAAAGTGCATATAATGTAAATAGATCAGTGGGTTACTGCTTCTGTAAGAGAGCTCCTTTTGTTGCTTGTCGTTTATAAGTCAAAATCCTAATATAGAACATTGAGCTATTAACTGTCACCCCTGGAGCTGCTGCAAACTGCAAGGTATATGTTAGAGCTATATGTTTTTTTGCCCAGTCTTTCATTATCCTAATCTTGTTAGAAGGGTTCATTTGGGTAGAAAACAATTCTTATTATGAAAGAGAACCCCGAACAATGATGTTACGTTTTAAATTCTGAATTTGTGCCTTTCCTGAATGAGAACTTTAACTATATTGCCTGCCAGTATCGATGACATGTCACTCCTACACTACACCTTGTAGTACTGTCTGATGTAACATTTCCTATACACTGATTTACACACATATGATTGTCTCTGTGCAATGTGTGTGGTGTAAAGTGCTCTGACACCTTACACTGGTATGAGTGGTGCTAGAAAACTAAATGAATCTGAGAGACAGTGGTTATGGAGACTTGAGAGGCACTGTTAAAGGGTGCTAGTGAGGGAATCATTGGCAGAGGTGGTCGTTGGGGTGGCGCCAACAGACATTGTCGCACAGGGCGCCACCAGCGCTAAAGCCGGCCCTGAATGTATCAGTGGTGAAAGCTAGCCACTGTCAAATTACATGCCAACAGTTAAAATCTCTTCCTTAAGTAGAATAAATCCTGTTGATGCTTACATGAGATTTAACACATTTTTATTCAATACGTTTTTCAATTTTTACTTAAATTCAAAAACTAATATCAAGTAACAAAGGAATTGTCGGTCTTAATAAACAACTGTAATACATTCTTAGGTTATTACACAAAAACATGATACAATATAAGAAATTATTATACAATAAAACATACACTAAAAAGGAAGTAGAAATTAACCCAGACTTAATGAGTTTCGTATAGAAATAAGTTAAGAAAAATAACTATGTCAAATGTGCAATAAATTACAATTACATGGTCTATGCAGTAAATGTGCTATCAAAATTATTGTTCGTGTTTGCTAATATATAATAACAAGTCGGAAACCAGCATGTTTCATGTCTGGAAAGTATTTTTGTTAGAGGGTTAGAATACCAGATGTCAGCTACTATTCTCATAAAGCAGATCAAATGCCATCAAACCTGAATAGACTACATTTTAGCATCTTTTCAGTTAGAGGTTTGAGTCATGATCATTAAAATATTTTTAAAAAATCAAACAAGTTCATCTGGATACGATTAATCTTGTGCCTAGTTCAAATGACTTGCAAATGAATAACATGCACGATAGATGAAATGTCATACCACCTTCGCATTTTTTCCATCATAATCTTAGTTTATGAGGGAAATTTGAAATTAACTTAATTTGTAGACTATGCTGACAAAAAGTTTATTTTAGTGTAATTTGGTTGGTGTCCATAAACAACAATGGAAATTAAACAAACTGCTCTAAAAGAAATACGATCATGTTTTGCTTCAGTCTTCCAAGATAATGTCAGTAATAGTTCTTTATTTCTTAAACTGAATATGAACTCGGAAATACTATTACATTTAAGTGTTTGGCAATAAAATTACAAAACATAAACACACTTAAAGACTTCCTTTTCCGAAAGCATTGAAAAAGGCAGACGTCAAGGAATGCAGCAACCATGCCAATGTGTACTAGTTCATATTTCGATACTGCTGAAAAAGATTGATTTACTTTCATACACTGTGACACTGTCATTGAGTCCCAGTGTTTGTGTTCTGTCCTTAAAACTGTACTTTTATATTAGCTACACCCTGTTGGTTTATTGTGCTTTCATGTAACACCTTGGTAGGTTGATGCAGGAAATGCACCAGTAGTGTAGTAGTTAAATGCTATATAAGGGCATCAGTGTGTAGTTACACCACCCACATATATGACTAAAGCATAAGGCCAAAGAACAGTATTGTGGTCTGGCAGGGCTAAAGTTTTAAATCCTCTGCAGCGACTTGTAGCAAGGAAACGTGCTTTGTCATGTAGGGAACCTACTTCTGTACATTAGTTAAGTCCCCATTGAATGTAAACATTCTGGGCTCGGTCCATAAGATATATATATATAGGCAGGACATGCAAAATATTAAGGAAAGGTATGTCTCCACAGTGAACATTTTCAGAAAACATTTTTCCACTTTGTAGGTAACTCTACATCAGTGAACAGACCTAATTGTGAATAAGCACTGAATTGTATAACTAGGATTGGGAAGTTCATGGAAAGTAGAAGTGGAAAAGCAGTGAAAAAGTAACGTTTGCAAATTCTACTTTGTGAGAGCAAGGTGACTAAGAGTCAGTTGCCCAAAGTGGACACTAGTGTCTTGAAAAACATTGAAAAATATGGATTTGAAATGCAATTGATCCTATGTTCTAAGGTGGAAGACATAAATCTTTCTGTCGAATCGACTACTCCCCATGTAAAAGGAAGATTACTGCAGATTTATGGCAGGTTAGGCTAGTGAGCCTATAATTAGAATTGTGTCAGTGTGCACTGAATACAAAAGCAAGGAGATATTCCTTAGGAATTAAAAGGACCCATAGTGTTTAAGCTGTTTCTCACAAACAGATGAAGAAAGGTTAATTTCACATGGGTCTATTCATCCCTGGTTGATGTTAGTGGAGGTACAGTGTGAATTCCAGTCAATACCTAATTGACCAGTAGATCAAAAAGCTACAGTCAGGAGTCAGACTAACAGATGGGATTAAAAGGTCCATTACATTTGTTACATCACACCTCTAAAGTGGAAAGGATTGGAGGTCCCTGGTAGGTCAGTATTGGTGCCCGCGTATGTAGTAATAAGAAAAATATGAATTTCATATCTCCTCCTGGTGAAGCAATCTGTGCTAAAAAAAAGTCACTTACAGATCAGTTGCAGTACCATTATTAGCCATTATGCGTTAGCAAATATGAATTGACCCCCACTGATCTTTTCTTCTATCCTTTTATTTGGGTTCTGGGAATATCCCATCCCATCAAGTTAAGACATTGGGAGAATTGGAAGCCCACGGAGCACAATCAAAGACTATACATCAACATTGTGACTGAGTTCTGCCTCCAACCAGAACAGAACTCTAAAATAATTGGGAAGCATTAACTATATGGCAAAACAACTTGGTCAGTGGATTCCAGGCATTGAATCTGCATCTTAAAACTGGCTGCTATACTCCCTAGATCACTCTGCCTTTTACTAGATATATTGATTAGAGGTCCCTCGTAGCTCAGTATTGGTGCCCAAGTATGTAGTTATTAGAAACATATGAAATTCGTATCTTGTCCTGGTGAAGCAATCTGTGCTAAAATTTAAAAAAAGCTATTTACACATCAGTTGCAGTACCAGCATTAGCCGTTATGGGTTAGCACAGATAACTTGACCCCCACTGATCTCTTCTTCTTCCCCTCTATTTGGGTTCTGGTAATATCCCACCCCATCAAGTTAAGACATGGGGAATTCGAAGCCCATGGAGCACATTCAAGGAATATACAGAAACAGTGGGACTAAGTTCTGCCTCCAACCAGAACAGAATTCTAAAATCATTGCGGAGAATTAACTATATGTCAAAACAACTTGGTCAGTGGATTCCAGTCATTGAATTTGCATGTTAAAACAGTCTGCTCCACTCCCTACATCACTCTGCCTTTTCGAGATATATTGGATTTCACCAATACACGTGGCTATGAATTTTGGCATGTTCCTCAATGCTGTTGATATATTTTCTAAAAGAAACTTTTAATAAGAACAATGATACCAAAACAACTAAAACCCAATCCTCAACTGAGAAGGGAGCCTGTGCCAACCACAAGTCATCTTTTCCCAGGGTCTGCTGTAAGAGTGTCCCAAATTTAGGAAAATTGGTTACCAACATAAGAGATTCTGGGAGTTGGTGAACTATTCCCATTTTCATGGAAATAGGTTTTTCCTCTTTCTCCAGAATATCACATTTAACCAATGGGTATTCCCTCTGTTCTCCACAAACACATCGTATTTTGATAGTACCTTCTATCGGGTGGGTTTTTAGATCTTTTTTTTGCTAAGTCATCCCAGATTATCGATAACTTGTATCAAGAAACATTTTTACTGATTGCCGATTCACCTTCAAGGAATAGTGAAAGTGGGATGACTTTACTACATTTACATACACAACCCTTTTGTGACCCCAATGTCCATGGGCTCTGGGGCAGAATCTTAAAATGTGGCCCCAATTCCCACATTCAGAACATTGGGTCCCAGTAGGGATCCAAGGTATACTTTTGTTCAGTGGAGAGGCCATTGGGTCTGCTTTTTTTTATTTTATTTTTTTACAAAAGTTAAGTTTTACTCCTCTCACTAAGAAGGTCATATTTCCCTTAAGTTTGGGGGTCTTCTGTGACATATATATTTTCCTGGGCCAAATTAAACACATACAATTTCCACAGTAGTGGCTATAGTGACATTAGTATGTTGTTTAACCCACTTTTATACTGGAGGCTTTAGTGAATTCAAAATTTGCTCTAAATAAATATTTTTATGAATTTCCTCCTTCATTGTGGTTTTAGTCTTTAACCCACAATATGCAAGGGCTTTAAACTTATAACATGAGGCTTGAGGAATTTCTTCACTGGTTTCTTTAAACTGTCATAGTTGAATCCAATAATTTTCCTTGTCAACTCACAGCCATTCAAGAATTCTGTTCTTTATAACATCATATGGGTTAAGTCCCCTAGGATTAGCTGCCTGATAAGCCATTTGTAAGTCTCCTTTTAGCAATTGTCTGAGATACTCTCTACATCTATCAGCAGGCCATGCTGCCGCCTGTGTAATTCTGTCAAAATTGTGGAACAGGAAATCCAGATAACACAGGGACTATATTTTGAATAACCACCCAAGTAAAGGCAGTGTGACTCCTTTGTTGACCAAGATCTTCAGCGAGATGACCAATGGCAGAATCTAGGCTTTGTGCCACATTCCAGTTGCTCGGATGCTTTTGGGAGGCTTTCTGAAATGTCTCTCTCTCTTGTTGAGGGGTGGTGATGAACTTTTCCATGGTTTTTTCCAACTTTTGTTTTACATGGGCTGATTTCAGAACAAAAGCCTCCATTTCCTTCGACCCCATTTCTAACACCCTTTTGGGGAAACCAAGTCGGAAAAAAGGTCTATGAAATTCTCCATGTATTTATATGGCAATGATGATTTCTTAGTGATTAGTGAAAGAAGAAAACAAATAAAGTCTTTTTAGCTCCTTAGTAGTGATGTGCGTGGATAGTTTTGGACTTGAATCTTTGCAGTTCTTTGCTAAATCTTTCCTTTTTTTCTCTTGCAGATCCTCCAAATAGGACAGCCATTGTCTGTCCCTCAAAAGAAGAGATGGAGAGTGGGTAAGGAAAAGAATTATGAATAAGCAAAATAATTCCTCAGGTTACCGCTCTTTATCTTTCAGAGACTGTCAGTGGGCATCTTAACTCTCCTTCTCAAGGTATAGGGAGATCATGTGGGGTACTTTTGTGTGTTTGATTTATCACTTTCTTCACCATCACAGCTTAGATTTGAGGTATTTACACAAAAACTCTTCATCCAGGATGATTTCTCGATCAAGTCAGAGTAAACCTCTTTCCCTCTCGATGTTCCATTTCCTTCCCTTTTCTGTCCCCTGACAGATATATAAGGCTTTACAGAGATAGAAATATGGGTAGTAAAGCAACATGAATGCCCCTTCTAATTAGTGTGGCCTTTACGGTCTAGTTTAGTAGGTCATTTGTAGCCTTGGGAGCCCATCTAAAACAAAGAGCAGAAGGGCAGACAGTAAAAATATAAGAATAACTGAAATACTATAACACTTTTGTTCCTCTCATCCTCCTTTCTACGGCCCTCTAAGTTGGTGCACCATCACTCACCCGGTGTGCCACAGCCCTCCAGGACTGTTGCACGCTTCAGAACTTCTGTCAGCATCTTCCACAACTCCTCATACCAAGCACCATCCTCCTGGTCCTCATCCTCCTCCCACTCAGTAACTGTGTCTACCCTCACCATTGTTTGGTCAGCCTGTGGTGTTAAAAATGGCTCGTGAGCTGTTCTTTTAAGCTGATCCTTTGTTGAAGTTGGCTCTGTCTTTTCTGTCCTCTTCTTGCCTTCTTTTCCCTCTTTAAAATATGAATCCTTTTGTACTTTTTCTGTCTGTGACTATGCCTTTTCCTGTTTTGCCGCCCTCTTTGCGTGTCTTCTTCTATTTCCACCCTTTGACACTGCTGGCATTGTTCTTTCTTTCTCACCAGGGATGTTGAGTGTGTGTAAGGATTAGCCTGCGCAGATCATCTTGGCCAGGTAAGTGATTCACTTGTTTTATCTGACTGACCACCTCACACTTTGGTAACTGTGTGAAGCCTCAATGCAGCACAATATATTATTGTTCAATTACATTTCATCTCTGATGGCATGATATGTTGACATGGGTCATTATCTTTGTCGATCTGTTGGAATGTTTTGGCATGTGTAGTTTGGTATGTTTAGTTAGAAGATATCATTGTAAACATTGTCAGTCTGTGACATCATGGAGCACTCTGTTGGAATGTATTCTCCTGTATGCACATCCTCTATTTTTCACATGGGTATGAGTGAAATATGAAGTTGACTATCTATGAGGTGAAGGGGTACTTGTAATTCAGGGTAATGTCCTTTGGGTTGAAGAATGCCCCTGCCAGCTTTCAGAGTATGGCCAACAGTCTGCTGTTTGAACTGGAGACTTTTAGTGCATAATATATGAACGATATTGCTGTATGTAGCTTCACCTGGCTGGAACATCTGACTCACCTCAGGGAAGAGCATCAGGCCTTGCACCAGGTAGGACTGACTATCAAAGCCGGTATATACAAATAGGGCAGGATAGGGCAGGGGTCTGCAGTGTACTTGGGCCAAAAAATGGAGGTGATCTGTACAGACTCTTCAGCCTAATATCAAAACCATCCTGGCTTGGTAGTCTCCAAAACCCAGACTCAGGTCAGAGCTCTCCTATAGCAGAGGTTTATTACAGGATGTTTGTCAAGGGATAAGGCACTATTGTGACCTCCCTGACAGAGTTGACTTGTAAGAATTTGCTCAAAAAGAACATATGGACCAAGGCATGTCAGAAGGCCTTTGACACCCTGAAAGAGGTGTTGGGCACTGCACCCATCCTCAGGTCACCTGACTTAAGAAAGGAGATTGTGGTGAAGACAATTGCATTAGAGCATGGTATTTGGGCTGTGTTATTGTGGCTTAATGATAAGGGTCAGTATCAACCTGTTGCCTTTATCAGTAGGTGACTGCACCATAGAAGGCCGGCTGGTGAGGGTTGAAACCCCAAAACCGGTCCTAGGATGCTTGTTTTCAGTCCAGGGAGGACCTGGCCTGGCAGTTCGGGCTGGACTGTTCCCATAGGGAGCAGGGTCAAGACTGATTTGCATATGGCACGGTCTAAACTGGAATGTCATGGGGAGCAAAAAAGTGATGGATTTAGGACCAGATCTCTGTACTAGGGTGAATGTTTGACATTAGTCAACATTCTGTCCATCAATCATTCTTTTTGCATTTGTTACACCATAGAAGGCAGCATTAGGGTGCCATTGAGAGAGAGGTCTTTGAGGAAGTTAAGACCCTACCTGTTTGGGACTCACACAGGGGTTAAAACTGGCCAGAAATCTCTCTGGTAGCTCATACAGATGGGAGGGGAGAATCCAAAATAGTTAGCATTGCTTCCCTAGAGTGTATAGACTTTACAGTGGAACACAGACCTGGAAGTGACCCACCAATGGTTATTCCACTTAGATGATGAGAGCTGCCAAGAGAATGGCTGAGTCACTCCTCACCTCTCATGTGTGTGTGGGGGCATGTGAGAATGTGTGATCACTATCTTTTTTTGGGACTGATGCTGTTGGTTTTGTGACTCTGGACTGGGACACTTCTAACAAGGCACCCATGCACATGCTCTGACATAGCAAAATTACCTACCTTATAAATGGCATTTTTAAGTTAAAAATCAACTGTGGACTGCAGCACTTATTGTCACATACATTAGTGTGTCAGAAAATATGGTTTTAGGCCCACCTGTGTAGGCTGAATACTGCAGTTTTAACCTGCAGTCCAATCTATCAAAATAACCATTTTTGACAGGGGAAAAAACTCATTTTTAAATATTTATAAGTCACCCCTACTATATAGGACTTATAGCCGGCAAGTTAGGTTGCATGGTATGTAAAAGTGGGACATGTATAAACTTAGGGGATGATTTTAAGTTTGGCATATGGGATTTACTTTGCCAGGGTGACAGAGTAAAGTACGTCTTTGCGCTGAGAGAGTATCTGCCTGCCAGATTTAGAGATGTTTGCCAGACATTCAGACATCTCTTGCATTTGCAGGAACCGCAATCACAATGGTTTCTGTAAATGCATTGAAAATGAGCCATGCAGCTCCATCAACATTATGCGGGATGCTGTGATTAATATTTTTTTTTTTAAAACAATGAGCCCCTTGCCACAGGAGCTTTCTCCCATGGTGTGGGTATCATTTAAAAGCTTTTACTTTGAATTAAAGTCACACTTTGTATGGCAGCAAGTGAAAACAAAAACTTGCCATTTGTTTTCCCACTCTAAATCGGGTGGGCATACATATGGCAAAACCTCCGTTGGCCTTTACTCTGTCAGGCCATTGGAGTTGTATTTGGGCACCAGAGACAGAGTAGTTTCCAAAATCTACATGCTGAAGGTCTGCCAGACTCTAAATGAGCCCCTTACTTTTACTATGTCCCTATAGTTGCAAGGCTGCAAACGCTATTTTCACTGTGGAAGGCTCTGGCTGAGGAAAATTATGTTACAGCTTAAAACATGAAATCTAATATCTCAGGTCTGAAACCAGCTAGGAAATAGTCGAACCACTATATATAGTTTTATTAAAGCAAAATTCATTAGTGAAGGTGGATTTGTAATATATATTTAGGAAAGGTCACTTTTGCAAAGTTACCTTTTCCCAGCCTAAAGATCCTGGATGCTAATGTGCATTAGCTCTCCAGCAGCTGAACAACCAGTGTTTGACCTAATGAGGTGTGAACACTGTTCCCAGAGCAGGAATAATAGCCTAGGTTCCAGGGACGTATTTTTTTTCCCTCTTGCAAGACCAGTTTGGGTGGACCCAGATACTTAATTTATCTGTAAAGGGGCCTGCATTTTCACAACTAAATATAACCTGAGACCTGGAGAAGGTAACTTTTTGTTACCTCAGCCAGACTAGCACCAAACCCATTGAGAGGGAAGCTGTCACCAGAGCTGGTTTTGAGTGACCACAGAGGAGGAAACTGCTTATTTCCTGTCATGACCACCCAGAGTGCCCAAATATGATCTGTCCTGAGTCACTGCTATTCCAGCAACATTACCCGGGGCCAGGTGAAACATTCCTGAACCTTCTGTAATCTTATGAAATCTTCCCTGTGGCCATTTTGAATCAAGAGCATATAAAAGGCATGCGCATCTGCCAAACCCCCACTTGGAAATTAGGACTCAGCAGAAGCAAGCTTCTGTTCGGTTTTAAGACTTACCTACACAATCCTCTCCAGCTGCATAGAATGAATTCAGTCTAGATTGTCCAGTCATACCAGCAGATGGCATCCCAGCACTACTAATGCTTACTAATTCCAGCACTACAAAACAGGCAAAAGAAAATACTCAGATGTACAGAATTCATCCTAAGCTACAATGAGCATGTTTAACATCTTGCTTACTGAGAAATAGGAGGGACTAATCTTCAATTTAAGGGACCATTTCAGAGATATTGTGTGAAGCTAAGCATGCTTGTTGGAGGAGTCACTGTGACAGAAACAGGACCTAACAACCAGATAAAGCTAATAACTCATTAGTGCAATTAAGAGTGTATTTTGGCAAAGTCTCAAGCACCAAGTCCAGAGTCCGGGTCTACAGTTCAAAAACTTTTGAGGTTGGACATTCATACTTTGCCCACCAGGTAAAGGAAAAGCAAGGTATAGGGGTTTGGCACAGAAAAGGGAGGCCACAAAGGGAATTGAGCATCCAGTGGTTAGGAGGTGTTTTAAACAATGTATTTTATACTTGCAGTGATATGCTCAAAGAATTTAATCAAAAGCAAGAGAGATAGGGCTTTAAAAACAGTGAGGGACCCCACCAAGCAGAGTAGTGTGAAGGAACACACCAGCACAGCTACTTGTACTGCAGTTATCATATCTTCTCTTTCATCCTGCCGTTCCCCTCTGCAATTCAGTAAGTTTACTGGCTAACTAGCCTCTGCCATTTCCCTGATCACACTTCTGGGTGGCACACAGGCTTTGCAAAAGTTAAGAAGTGTTCCTCCAGTTTGGACTTTGGGAGCAAGGTGCACTGTAGGACTGTTCATAGTAGGGCAAACTGTAAAAGTGGGTAGGGTTACCCCTGGGAACATTTACCCAATTGGTTAGGGAGTCACCTTCACCGACTAGCTTCTGTAAACCCTATAAGTGGTACCCCAAGGCACTTTCCTCAAAACATATTCTGGACCTCTGGGAGAAAAAAAGAAGAACTGCACCTGCTCATTGAGACCTGTGAATAGAGACTCAAGGTGCAGGACCTGCTTCCACTTGTGCCCAGGACAAAGTAATGAACTTCAAGGGTCAGTTGGCTGACCTAACACGTGCCTACAGGAATACAACAAGCTGCAAGAAGTCTTTTCCCTCAAATGCCCAGCTGACCAGTAACAACTGGACCTGGACTGCGGCCTTCTGGTGTCCTCTAGTGGTATGAGTGGTGACCCCCAAGTGCTGTTTCTAATGTCCTGGGATCCCTGGCTGTGTCTAACAGGATTTCTCGTAACAGCTTTGAAAAGTTTGGACTTTCAGAACTCCGAAGAACCGAGATCAACCATCCATGCCTGCAACCGTGCCCTGATGTAGGATTCTGAAAAAAGAAAGTGATTTTGACCAGGCAAAGATGCCAAAAGTATCAAGCCATTACAAGGATTTCCCTGGGCATAAAAAGTTTAATTTTCTAGGCGTAGGCGGAAATATAATTCCACTCGCGGAGTTGGCAGAATTTGGGAACCCCGCTTTATACATGTAAGGTGGATTTTCCACTAAATCTCACCACTCAGCGCATGTCAGAAGTACTTTTCTGTTGTCACATGCAAGACTTGCTTTGGTGCACGCTGGATAGAGCAGCAAGATATGCCAACCTCTAGCGAGTACACACAAGATGTACTAGTCCCTAGCATGGCTTCCGGTCAATAAGAGCCTGCCACGCCATTTTGTGATGCTGGCGAGAGTGTGCGCCAACAACTGCATCTCAAGCATATTTTGTACTCAATAAGCAGCTAAATCCACTCGAAAAGATGTTTTCTTGTTAATATTATAATCAATTGGACCATAAGGTTCTTCTTTAGTGCAAGAAGCATTTTTTATTACTGTTGTTTTTCAACAAGAAGGAAGTGCCCTATAGACTTCAACTTCGTCTTCTTGTCCAGCAGGATCCTCCCAGTGCTTTGTCCATCCCCTGGTCACTTTTGATTTGGATTTCAAGGTGGAAGGATCACTCGCTTTGTCTACTGCATATATGCCATTGGATTTAAGGACTTGTTTTTGTGATATCACAAGTAAGTTGAAAAACATTTGATTGATGGTGTTCTTTGTTTGATAGAGGGCATGTACCAGAATTTATTTGCACTTTTATTCGGTTTTTAGATTTGATTTTAGTGGGTGGCCTGAAGTTTCAGTAGGGGCCTAACTATTTTATTGTATTTAATTGTTTTACTTTTGTAAGGGAAAAGGATGCACAGTTCAGTACATTTTCTCCATGTTTGTTAAATTTTCACTCTTCATTTATTTTACTATGTGGCCTAGTCTGCCCAAGGCCCATCCAGCCAGTAGGTCCTGTACTAGTCATGGGCAATGAAACAACTGTTTCTGTGGTATATGTTGTTTAAAAACATCATTTAGGGCAGGGATAGCAATAGATTAAATTAAAACAGTTTTTTTTGTATTTCACACTTTTTCTGCAAAACATGTATTTTGGTGGGGTAATATTTAATGGTTCTGGACGATGTGTGTTGTTGTAAAATGTTTATAGCTCATTTAATTTTCATTTTTGACATTACTGAATTAATGGTGGTGTTTTCTTCAGTGTTAGAATGCTTCCTTTGTCTGGCCAGTGTATGTGTGTGTTTGCCATAGGCCACCATTTGTCTTTGTTCTTCATGCCATGTGGCTGGGGGCCATGGCGTAGAGAGTATGCCCATAGGCCTGCATGTGTTCTTTGTAGTCCATGCCTCCTGGCTTTACGCATAGCAGCCCTGTCGTCAGCAGTGCCCCAGTATCAGCCACCTCTGCAACCTCGAAATGGCACAAGAGTCACATTGAGACACCACAGCATACAGTGAATGCCCTAAGATGCACATTGAAGCTTCCACCTCCTGGTTCTTCTCTCCGAGGTCAACTACGTCAGTGGAACCAGAAAAAAAAATCCAGGCTACTATTAAGAGCATGTTTAGGCACGAGGGGCCCTATGAATGCAACCACCCAATAGTGCATTTGTATAACGGGAAGACATGTGGACCAGTTGTCAAGCCACTGATTACATGTGTATCACTGAACACTAGATCTATTTTGTGGGGCTTAGGCAACAGCTATCTACAGGTCTCAGTGCTGAAGAAACGTTTAAGGACATTCGGCGGCATGTAACAGTTGCAATGTTCACCATGGAGAAATCCAATACAGCTGCAAACATCTTGGAAGAATTTAGCAGCTAGGTGTTTGAACGGCTGTGACCCAGAAGTCTCAGAATTGTATTTGTGGCCACTGACAATGGCAGTGATATAGTTAAGACCATGGCAGATGGTGGCTATTTTAGGGTCCTGTGTTTGGCACATTGCATTGACCTGATTGTGCAGTACTTTCTCAAAAAAGAAAACATAGTCAGCAACATACTGACCCCCTGCAAAAGAATCTGTGCTGATTTCAGCCATTCTTTTAAAGCCAAAAAGCAGCTGAGGATCATTTAGCGTGCTAATAGAGTATCAGTTAAAGCCCTCACTCAGGAAGTGCCAACGTGTTGCAACTTGACCTATTACATGTTGCAACATTTGTTTGAGCAGTATAGACCAATAAATGAATATGTTCTGCAAAGAGGGGATGCAGCTATGAAAGGCATGATCATTGAGATGGATGAATAGGGCCCAGTGAAAAACTTGACACAGATGCTACTTCCATTTGAGGTTTCCACACAGGAAGTCAGCAAAGAGGACAGTACTACGAGCCAAGCTATCCTATTGTATCTGCTACAGGACCAGCTAAAAAAGGTATCACAAAGGTTTGAAGGTGTGAACGGAGAAGTGCATGGCTTGGTTGAGAGCTTAAGCCTTTGCTTGGCTACCAAATCCAAAGCTGCATTGAGACATTGTGTCTTCCCAAGAGTACATCTCTGCCACAATCCTTGATCCACGGTACAAAACAATACTGGCAACATTTTCAGAAATGGATGTTTCACTATACAAGACATGTATTATTGATCAAGAGAGAGACCTGGAAGAAGAGCGGCTGGAAGTGAGAGTCCTGGGCAGAAATTCTTCAGTGCAGCCTTCAAATTCCAGAGAGGGCAGTGCTATTGTCTCACAGCAGCTGACACCAGCAAAAAGAACACTGGCAACAACAACAACAGGAGCAGAAGCATCAGTCCCAACATCTGCACTGGCTTGGTTTCAGGTGGCAGGTCTTAACTCAAGTACAGAGGCAAAGGTAAAAGAGGTCAAGCAAGTGGCAGCACCAATTACCATTCAGAGGATGTTCCAGGATTATCTGGATGAACCAAAAGAGGTCCAGTGAATCAAAACCCATTGGTCTATTGTAACCCTGGGCATCCAATTCCGCTCCGCTCGCGGAATTTGCGGAATATAGGCAATTTCGCGTTCCACGGAGAACGCAGAATTGCCAACAATTCCGCGATCCGCGGCGTAGCGGAATTATTTTCTTGTAGCGCTTTAAAAATGCGTTCTAGCGCGCGCGATAGCGACTTACCGGGATTCCTGCGTTCGCCGACGGGTTTTCCTATCCGTTCGCGTGCGCCCACGAGATTTCGGTAGCCGGCCGCGTTATCCCGCGAGAGTTTGCGATCGCGAACACGTCATTCGCCGCGCCATCGGACAACGCGAGAGTGTGCGATCGCGAACACGTCATTCGCTGCGCCATCGTGCACCGCGAGAGAGATTGCGACCGCGAACACGTCATTCGGGCGCGCCATCGGACATCCGGCGATATTTTTGTACAGCTCGCGATCCCGAACACGCAACATTTTCAATCTGGAGAACAATAACATCGCAAGCAGCATCAAACCTTCTATAAATTGATGATTTGGCTGGAAAATAAACCTCAGATTGATATTTGGCTGTCCTTTTGGTCAAATTTTTTGGGGGAGAGGGAGGAAGTGCCACAGAGTCTCCTACTTCCTGTTCCTGTCCAGCAGGCTCCTCCCAGTGCTTTGTCCATCTCCTGTTCATTTTTCACTTGGATTTGAGCTGGAAGGATCACTCTTTGTGTCTGCTGCATCATTATCATTGGATTTGAGAATTTTGGAATTTGAGATTTTACAAGTAAGTTGGTGTTGTTTGATTGGGGCATTGCAGTTGCTGCAACTTCATTTTTGGTACTTTTCATCATTTTTAAAAATAAATCGTTGTGGGTAGCCAGTAGGTCCAGAGCTAGTCATGGGTCATGGATTGCTGTGTGATGTATTTATTAATTTCAAACATCATTTAGGGGGCATGGATGGCATTGGATTGAATTGGAAAATGTGTTTTTTGGGGTGTATTTCAGTTTTTGGGCTGTGTGTTAAATACATGCCTTAGTTGTGTGTGGTGTGCTGCAGGCCTTGTTTAGCCCTGTGTATTTTCGTTTTTGCATTTTATTGCATTACAGGCAAAGCAAAAGCAGGGTGGTTTACCATGCAGCCTTTGCCTGGCTATTATAGGCCTGTTTTCAGTACATTGTTTTCCAGGCCTCCTGCTTGTTGCTTGTGATTTGTGAGTGTCCATGTGGCTGGTAGCCATTTCTGGTGGGAGTTACAAGTGTGCTGCTTTAGCCATATACTAAGGCCTGCATGTGTTTCCCTTTGTGGCCTAGGCTTCTTGTTGTGGGCCTGGCCATGAGGCTGGCGGCCATTTTGAAGCCAGGCAGTGTGCTTTTGCCATAGGCCTGCATTGTCTGTCTTTAGTTTCTTGTTGTTGTGGGCCTGGCCATGAGGCTGGTGGCCATTTTGAAGCCAGGCAGTGTGCTTTTTGCCATAGGCCTGCATTGTCTGTCTTCAGTTTCTTGTTGTTGTGGGCCTGGCCATGAGGCTGGTGGCCATTTTGAAGCCAGGCAGTGTGCTTTTGCCATAGGCCTGCATTGTCTGTCTTCAGTTTCTTGTTGTTGTGGGCCTGGCCATGAGGCTGACGGCCATTTTGAAGCCAGGCAGTGTGCTTTTTGCCATATGCCTCCATTGTCTGTCTTTAGTTTCTTGTTGTTGTGGGCCTGCACATGAGGCTGGCGGCCATTTTGAAGCCAGGCAGTGTGATTTTTGCCATAGGCCTGCATTGTCTGTCTTCAGTTTCTTGTTGTTGTGGGCCTGGCCATGAGGCTGGTGGCCATTTTGAAGCCAGGCAGTGTGCTTTTGCCATAGGCCTGCATTTTCTGTCTTTAGTTTCTTGTTGTTGTGGGCCTGGCCATGAGGCTGGCGGCCATTTTGAAGCCAGGCAGTGTGCTTTTTGCCATAGGCCTGGATTGTCTGTCTTTAGTTTCTTGTTGTTGTGGGCCTGGCCATGAGGCTGGTGGCCATTTTGAAGCCAGGCAGTGTGCTTTTTGCCATAGGCCTGCATTGTCTGTCTTCAGTTTCTTGTTGTTGTGGGCCTGGCCATGAGGCTGGTGGCCATTTTGAAGCCAGGCAGTGTGCTTTTTGCCATAGGCCGGCATTGTCTGTCTTTAGTTTCTTGTTGTTGTGGGCCTGGCCATGAGGCTGGCGGCCATTTTGAAGCCAGTCAGTGTGCTTTATCCATAGGCCTGCAAGCTTGTAGCCTAGTCTGCCAACAGGCCTTTCATCCAGTGGGCCCAGAGGTAGTCAGGGGTGCATGAAACAACTGTTTCTGTGTGTTCTGTTCAATTTAAACATCATTTAGGGTACATGGATGGCATTGGATTGAATTGCAAAATGTGGATTTTTGGGTGTATTTCAGTTTTTTGGCGTGTGTTAAATACATGCCTTAGTTGTGTGTGGTGTGTTGCAGGCCTTGTTTAGCCTTGTGTATTTTCGTTTTTGCATTTTATTGCATTACAGGCAAAGCAGTGTGGTTTACCATGCAGCCTTTGACTGGATATCGTAGGCCTATTTTCAGTACATTGTTTTCCAGGCCTCATGCTTGTTGCTTGTGATTTGTGAGTGTCCATGTGGCTGGTGGCCATTTCTGGTGGGAGTTAACTAAGTGTGCTGCTTTTGCCATTTAGGCCTGCATGGTTTTCCTTTTGGCTTACTGCTTGCATCCATCCCCTTTGCCAGCTGCAGCTCCCTGAATGATGTGATGACTGAGCAAATAATTTAATGCCAAACAGGGTCCACTTCTATTACATTTGTATTTTAGTTGTTCCTCTTCTTTCCTATCCTTCCTGACAGTGTACACAGTATACCATGAAAGCCCTTGTTGACAGTCTCACAAATGGCTACACTAATTTATATCTTTTATTTGTGTGTTTGTACTGCTAGTAATTGAACCACAACAACAAATGCAACATTTCACTGATGTTCTTCTCCTGGCTTCTTTGCTTTTAGGTGCACAAAAAGACAGAGGAGGAGGTGTCATCATCACCCGTTGTACTGCCAGGCAGAAGTCCTGCTGCGCGTCACGTCCACGTGTGACCACAGACATCTCTGCAACTTGTGCACCTGCGTCCTGCTGACATCTGAAGAAGATGGCCCCAAAGAAAGGTACCAGGTCCTCCAGTACCAAGAAAGTTGCCAGTGAGAAGAAGGGACAGAAGAAGGAAGTGGCACTTGCCAAGACTGGTGTGCCAGCTGATGTGTTTTTTGGTAAAAAAACTTACGCCTGCAGCAGCGGTGTCCAGCAGGGACCAAGCTGGGAGCAGCACCTCTGCATCAGTGGGCCCACCCCAGCAACCTAGGCCTAAGCCCATGACTGTGGCAGAGGTAGCCAGTCTACTAACGACCAGTGATGTTGAAATGTCATTATCGCAAAGTAGTACCCAATCCACGCACACGCAGGCGGAAACTCAGCAGATAAGTGGGCAACCCCATCCGCAACCCCAGCCGCAGCCAGAGCCGCAGCTGGAACCGCAACAACAGCCGCAACCACAGCCGCAACCACAGCCGCAGCCGGAACCACAGCCGGAACCACAGCCCACAATAGTAGTTGTTCCACCTGAAGTAGGGGCAGTTCAGGAAATCGAGCTTTTTGCAGACGAAGAGGAGCAAGCCACTGTTCCAGAAGATCCATTGTCTTCCATACCCCCAGCAAGGAAAAGGAGGGTTAGTCCATCAACTTCTTCTTCAAGCCCCGCTTCTGATGATCTAGATGCCACTTGGAAGCCACCAGCTCAGCCTGAGAGTGATGCACACCACAAGACAAGGCTAGTGAAAAGGAAGGTTCCAGAAAGCCTTACAGTTATGGAGGTAGATGTAGACGAGGGGTTAATGATGATGATGATGATGAAGAGCCAGTCATCACGAACATCACTCCTGGGCCTGCGGAGATGGAGACCAACATTATTAGACTATCCCAAATCGCTGCGAGGGATGTAGCACGGATACCACCAACACAGGTAACGCCAACACGACCTCCAGCTTCCATATTTGCCTTTGCAAAGGTCCGGCAGGGACCTACATCCAGCTCAACCACCACCTCAGTAGGTGGTGGTAATGTAAGTGCACAGAGTCAAATTCCATGCACACCCTCCATTTCATCTGGTATTGAAAGTGGCACCTTCAGCAGCGGCAGAAAGTTCTCCTCCCCAGTTTGGGACTTCTTTTCGGTTAGCAGTAAGGAGGAGAACATTGCTATATGCTCAATTTGTCGGCAGCCTGTTAAGCGGGGTAAGCTTGGTACAAACTATGGTACCGGAGGACAAACAAGTCATCTAAAAAACACCACACTATCAAGTGGGAGGCTCACCTACTTCACTTAGAAAAAGGAAAACTGGACCCATTGCTGTTGTTGGGGATGAAGAATTAGGGGAAGATATGATCGCGGTGGAAGGTCAACAAGAGGGAGACATTTCTATCCCTACCCCCAGCAGTGTACTGGTAACGCACACATCCTCAGCAACATCTGAGTGGCACCGTAGTAAGAGTCAACATGAGACACAAAGGCAACGGGGCACTGCAATGAGCAAAAGTGCAGCGTCGTTGAGCCTAGCTGGGTTCAAGAAGAAAGGTGCACCACAAAGGAAAATATTCCAGCCTACCATTGACAGCATGCTTAGGTCGGAGGGGCAGTACCAAAGCAACCACCCAACGGCACGGTTGTACAATGCGAAGCTGGCAAAAATGTTAGCGCTGGACCTTCTCCCTTTTCATTTGTGGAAGGGGTGGGTTTCCTTGAATTTGTGTCAGCCATCTGCCCTAAATGGAAGGTTCCCAGCCGATCCTATTTCGCCCGAGTTGCTGTTCCAGCACTACATCACGATGTGCTGGAATTGGTTGGACAAGCTTTGCAGCAGAGTGCTGTTCACAAAATCCACCTGACAACAGACATGTGGACCAGTTGCCAAGCCACTGATTACATGTGCATCACTGCACACTGGGTCTCTTTTGTGGGGGTTAGAGACAAGCTATCTGAAGTAGGTGCTGTTGACACAGCTGCAATTTTTAATGCTTCTCGGAAACATGCAACTGTAGCCATGTTCGCCATGGAGAAATCTCATACTGCTGAAAACCTTTTGGAAGAGTTTAACAGCAAGGTCTTTGAATGGCTGCGCCCCAGAGGGCTTGACATTGGTTTTGTTGCCACGGATAATGGCAGTAATATACTTAAGGCCATGACGCTTGGTGAGTATTTCAGGGTCCCGTGTTTGGCGCACTGCATTAACATTATAGTTCAAGACTTTCTGAAAAAGAACCCATAGTCAGCAACTTACTGACCACCTGCCGCAGAATATGCACGCATTTCAGCCATTCTTTTAAAGCCCGGAAGCAGCTGAGGATCATTCAACGTGACTATAGAATGACAGTCAAAGCACTCATCCAGGAGGTGGCAACACGTTGGAACTCAACGTATTACATGCTTGACCGTCTGTTTGAGCAGTACAGACCAATCAATGAATATGTCATGCAAAGGGCGGATGCTACTGTGAAAGGCATGATCCTTCAGATGGACCAATGATGCCTAGTTAAATCTCTTACAGAGATGCTTCTTCCTTTCGAGGTCTTCACACGTGAAGTCAGCAAGGAGGACTGTACTATGGGCCAAGCTATCCCATTGTTGCACATGCTAGAGCAACAGCTGATGCGGGTGTGTGAAGGGTACAAAGGTGTGGAGGGAAAAAAGAAGCATATGAGTTGGTGGAGAGCTTATCATGTCGCTTAAGTGAAAATGCAAGGGTGCAAAATAAGATTGTGTCACAACAACATTACATTTGTGCCACAATTCTGGATCCACGGTACAAATCGGCACTGCACAGTAAGACATTACTCCCTTTTTCAGAAGTGGATGTTGCCCGGTACAAAACTTGGATAGCTGAGGCAGCCAGTACATTGGAAAATGAACGGCTGGTAATTAAAGGCCTCAAACCCACGTCAAGTACTGCAGCAGAGCATCCGGCGTCAAGTTCAACTTCAGAGCCTGTGGGCAGTGCATTTGGTTCACAGCTGTCACCAACAATATCGACAACAGCAATAACCGGCTCATCAACCCCAGGACAAACGGCACACAATTGGTATTTACAGCAAGGACTTGCTAGGTCCAGTGCTGATGCAAAGACAAAAGAGGCCGCACTAAGTTTAGCACCCCTGAACATTGACCGAATGGTCCAGGCCTACCTGGATGACCCAACAGAGGTCTACATTGATCAAAACCCATTGCGGTATTGGTATGGCAAAAGGGGCCAATGGCCAGTGCTCAGCAGGCTGGCGATAAACTATCTGGCTTGCCCTGTCGCAAGTGTCTCTTCTGAACGTGTTTTCAGTGCTGCTGGTTCCATTGTAACAGTGAAAAGGACCAGTCTCTCACCCCAAAACGTTGAGAGGTTAACCATGATCAAAATGAATCAGCAATGTATACCACCGAATTACACAATACATGAATCAACTCCGGAAGATGAGGACAGCGGCTCAGGTGACGGAAGTAGCGTGTTGGATGCTGATTACCTACTTCTGGTTGAACCTCCAGAGTTTGAGGACGAGCTATACTTCCCTGACAACTAGGCTTCCACTTCTTACTGTGGTTCTCCCTTATTTACTTCTATTTGTGTGTCTGTCTTTCTGTTTCGAAACTTCAAATCACAACAAATCCATCACCACCGTCTTCGTATTTTATTGCCTTATATGAGTTTCAGCTCTCTGCATTTCAGTCCACTCCTCCGAGTCCTGCTCCTCCTGAATCGACCTAAATCTATTGCCCTCAAGCCAGATGATAATTGGTTGTAGCATAATCGAAGAAAAACTAAAATCTTGCCTCGTTTAGTCTCTCCAAAAGAAGTGGAACATGATGATTAAGCCTGGGCGTAGTTCGCGAAGTAGCGCTACGCGAAGCTACGCAAAGTGCAGTTTGCACTACGCGAACTACGCGTAGCACTACGCGAACTGCGTAGTGCTCTGTTCGCAATGATTGCACAGTGCCGGATGCTTGTCCGCACTGTGCAATCATTGAAAACGGCATCTTGCACAGTGCGAGCTGTCTTTTACTGCCGCTCGAGTAGATTTTTACTCGAGCGGCAGCTTTCTCAACGCGGACTGGTAGTTTCTCATCGCGAGCGGTCGCGAGCATACGCGACCACTCGCAATGAGAAACCTGACCTCCCTGCGTCGAGAATCTCGCCGGGATGTCATTTTGCTTGCTTGCGGTCGCCAACTTGATGTTGAGGACCGCGAGCAAGCAAAAAATGACCGCTGCACTACGCTACGCTACGCGTGTTTGCACTGTGCTACGTGCAATTCGCGTTGTGCGAAGTAGCGCAAACTTCGCAAACTACGCGAGCGTAGCGTAGTGCTTTGCCCAGGGTTAATGATGATGACTACTATAGCTATCCTCCTTTCCGAGCCGATACACACTGCCCATTAACTGAAGATGAGAAGGAACAGGTAATGAATGATGACATGCATTGGACGCTGACTGAGTGATTTGTGTTGTTGTTGTTTGTAGTGCATGAAGGTAATTCATTGTGTACTATTATCTAATCTACACACTAAAAGTAACTCAATGCAATGTTTGTTTCCATTCTTGTTTTTCAATACCTATTTTCTAATTCTACTGCAGAGCCGATCCATTGCATTTTGAATATGGAAAGGGGACTCAATCTGTACACTACTGCACACTGAGTTGGACAACACACCATGATGATGACCACAGTGACATTATCTCTTCGCAGTCACTCAGTACGATCAGAGATGATTGATGGAATAACTCAGTGCTTTTCATGAGTGCATTAAAAGGTAACCAAGTCAACAACAACCACTGCAGACCTACATGTCTGTGTAGTGGTGGAGTCTAGTGTGGTGGTATGACTGACAGCGGGGCATTGATTTAGTCACTTAATTTGTAAAATGCTATGTTGCTGTATATCTGCTTTGTCTGCCTCTGTCAAAAAATGTACGCTAAATGGAGGATGTGTCACGGGTGCCGTGGGCCTGCTCTGTCCTGTTGTTGTTGGAGGTTAATGCTGGAAACAGACTAGAGTAGACATGATGTATCCAAATCCATGCCGCCTCTGAAATTGTTCTTGTTGCACTCCACCGTAATTTAGGCATTTTATTTCTACTTGATTTTTCAATATCCCTTTTGTTTTCCCATCTGCAATTACAGGCCGGCCCTTACCCTGTGCTACACTGGGAAAAACTACTCTCACTTACCTTACCAATGAATCTACATCAGGCAGGCAGTGGCGTCACCCAAGATTGATGGCCGGAGCGTCCATGGAAGGGAGGACCAAGACGAATGCCGAGATGCAACTCCACATTTTAACTAACCCTGGGCAAAGCACTACGCTACTCTCGCGTAGTTTGCGAAGTTTGCGCTACTTTGCACAACGCGAATTGCACGTAGCACAGTGCAAACACGCGTAGCGTAGCGTAGCATAGTGCAGCGGTCATTTTTTGCTTGCTCGGGGTCCTCAACGTCAAGTTGGTGACCGCGAGCAAGCAAAATGACTATCCCGAGCGAGACTTTTTCCTCGTTCGCGATCAGCAACATCAAGTTGCCGATCGCGAGCGTGGAAAATAAACCTCCCGGCAAGATTCTCAACGCGGGAGGTCAGGTTTCTCATTGCGAGTGGTCGCGTATGCTCGCGACCGCTCGCGATGAGAAACTACCAGTCCGCGTTGAGAAAGCTGCCGCTCGAGTAAAAATCTACTCGAGCGGCAGTAAAGACAGCTCGCACTGTGCAAGAGGCCGTTTTCAATGATTGCACAGTGCGGACAAGCATCCGGCACTGTGCAATCATTGCGAACAGCGCACTACGCAGTTCGCGTAGTGCTACGCGCAGCTCGCGTAGTGCGAACTGCACTTTGCGTAGCTTCGCGTAGCGCTACTTCGCAAACTACGCCCAGGCTTAATTTTAACCAGGATAACATACAGTAACAGTATCAACTTTCATCATCTTTTAAATTTGATTCATTTTTGGTCTTCAATCATTACTACTGTGTGTTGTTGTTGTTATGTTTGCTCTCTGCTTATAATTCAATTCATCCCTACAGCAATTTTTGGCTTTTCTTTGCTATCTTTAAGCCCGGGCCGGTACAACACAACAGAAACTGAATGTAATTCGGGTCTCTCTGAGGGCAGACAGGCAAGGCAAATTGCATAATATACTGCTGCCCTGTACTGTCTAATTGTCTAGTAGTAGTAGTTAGTAAGTACTATCATTAACCATCAAGTTATCATCATCATGCATGCATTTCCTTTTTCTCCCTTAACTGATTTATGGATATGGTTGTCTGCCAAGATTGTGTTTTGTTGTTGTCCATGCGTACTGTTTTTCTTTGTCAAACCTTTCCCAAAACCCCCTTCCCAACCATTCATCAAACCCTAACCCTCTTCCCCGGGCTGTGTGACATATTGAGGTGTGACTAAATTAAATGTACACCAATAATTTATCACACGTTTGCTGGGGTGGATGTGGCTAAAGCAACATAAATGCATTTTCAAGGCAAGGCGCGGATCTTCTGCTTGCCCACCCTCCTATGAGCAGTATATTTGCGATTTTTTTTTTTTTTTTTTACCAAAGGAACCTAATCCATCAACATTAATTGCCGGCATAGATTGGATTTGTTGTCATCCTCCGAAACAGCACTAACGGTTACGCTTGTGTCGAGTCACGGTGTACTGTAGGCCTAGTCGAGTGACTCGACACAGCTATAGTTTGTAACTCTATGTACTAGGCTATCCCCGCAACCATTATGTTTCCTTGTATTTTGGCATATTATTGTTTGGCAGTAAGTTCCGTACTGTACTTCGTTCTACTACTCCTCCCACAGTCTCTCTCAGGCGACTGACTGTCTCATTTTCTTTTATTTGCAAGTGAAACTGCCAGGGTCTACTACTACTACCACCACAACCATGGCATGTTGGGAAAGAAAACCATCATCACCATGCAGCCATCGCCGTGCCCAAGTTAAACATCAAGCACAGGTAAGAGAAGAAGTTTGGGGGAGGCATAATTAATAACAGAATTTTTTTCACTAATTCTATTTCACACATCCCTTTGAGTCCAGTTGCAGAATGCATAGATTAGGAGGAGAGACTGACAGTACTAGTAGGACAAGTCCCTCAGTGAGGGGTACCACATCTGTCTGTGTCTTAGTAACTCAGCCAATTATTTAAATCAAACACTGGCTGTGGCACTGCACCAGCAAGGAAACCGTGTAACGTAAAACAGTAACCCCACCCACAAAACATTAACCACATTGTATAAAGTCTAAATATGTAATTTAATACCCTAACAAAAATAAACTATGTAAAAAAAATCCCACAACACCTGACCCACCCCTCTCCCTAACCCCAACCAATGTTCATGTCCCAGAACGAAAAAGTCCAACAAATGTCCAAAAGTCCAAAACCCAACACCCGATTCCCACCCACCAAAAGAAGCTATAAAAAAGGGGCAATAATACAGGGTCTCAGCGGGCTCGCCTCTCCAGGACACGGATGCGCTCCTCTAGGCGGGCCACGCGGTGCTTCAGCGCGTGGCAGTTGCATCCACAGGGGGGGGGCAGCAGTGCTTCTTGCTGTGTGGCGGTGGGCGGCTGACAGGCGGTGGCGCCGTAACACTTTAGGGGGGTGTCTGGGGCCCGGGGCATTGGAGGAGGCTGCAGCTGCTGCCGCCACCGCCTCCTCCTCCTCCTCCTCCAGAAGAACCAGCCGCTGGTATTCGGCCTGTATGGCCTCCAGCTTCCGGCGCCGGGCCTTGGCCGCCAACTCCTTCCTGTCCACTTTCCCTTTGGAAGGAGTCGCACTCGCTATATCAAGAAGAAAAAACAAGACTATTGTAAAATATACTCTTAGCAAAGCAGTCAGACAAATTCATTCTACACATAGTGGCACAGTAGCACAAGCAAGCACAGTACGTAACATTTGTGGTATGTATCTATCCTCCCACTACCTCAGCCTCGAACATTTGTGGTAGTTTCAGGCATTCCACCACACATGCATCTGATTCATATCACACACCTATGCATGCATCCCACGTATCCTTCTCTGCCAGTCACAAATATAAAATCTCGCCCTTCCTTCCTCCTTCCACCCTTCTTTCCCTTTTCGTTCAACCCATCCATCAAGGTCATCTGATCAGACTTTGTCTTCTCCATAAATATTTCACAGCTGAGTTGAAGTCCGATAGAAGAGGCCATTGGTTACCATGAGTACACTCCCGTCGCTAATGCTATTGCTAATGCTAAGTAAAGGGTGTCTTCTTCAACCGTTCACAACAACTTCTTACTTAAGTCTCAACAGTACAGTACACATTACACCCTTGCAGCGAGTGTAATGTCAATAAGTAAGGATTAGGAATATAACTTACCACCGCCCGCCACTGCTGCTGGCTCACCCCCTGCAGTTCCTCCAACTGCCGCATCGCCTGCACCCTCAGCGGCCGCGTCAACTTCACCGCTGGCCCCGTTACTGGTGGTCGGTAGTACGCCTAGAAAAAACATTACACATTTTTCAGATGCCATATACACCTCCCCCTATTTTTGACTAGCAAGAATGAAAAAAAAGTTAATACATACATAATACATATACAACATACATCACTAGTATAAATCAGGTAGTAGAGTAGACACTGGTAGTGTTATATGGTCCCTAGGGTCATTCTAGTCTTTGCTAAGTTACCCCGAGCCATGCAACCATTTTAGCTCTGTCTTTTATTTTTGCGCAAGTTACCTCGCAGCTTGTTGTGAAAGACGCCTTTGAGCCCAAATGAGCTCATACTGCTACTGTCTGAGTGCTGCGTACAAGGTCGAAAAACAACCGACTTTGTTATGGAGTTCTGGTGTTAGTCCATATTGCTTATCCATAAAAAAAACTGCACTTTTTGGCACGACTGAGAAATGCTTGCACTATACTAACGTGCACCATTTTTCTCATTACAGACGGAAGATTCCCTTATACGAACAACCAGAGCTTTGCAGACCTTATGATGTAACCAGTACTAGGTTCTTCTAAGGTGAGGGCTCCCCAGAATTCTCACATCTCCATTTATAATTTTATATAAACTAGATTCCTACCAAGGGAGGGTGGTTCTTCCACCACTGTTCAGTTATCATGATCTCGCCTTTTGGCTTCTATGGACTTGTAGTTGTAAGTAACTTGTAAGTCTAACTAAGTGTAACAATGTTTATTGTTTTAATCTTATGCATTTTGCTGTTGCTGCTGCATTATACAACGTACAGAGCTTGTCAGTTGGAAATAAAAATAAATCTTTTGAACTTACATAGACTCGGTGGTATTTGGTGTGGACTTACACGAGAGAGTGAGCAAAGGGTGTGCATTGCTTCCGCGACAGAGGTTGGGAGTGTTATGTTGTCTGGGTTGTCTACTCATTGGGTATTTTGGGGGGCGTTTCGGAGTAATGAGACACTATAACTAGTTGGTCAGGGGATTGTGGTGGCTTGTGATTGAGGTGTGAGGAAGGTCCAACCTCCCATCACCAACGTCCTATTTTCTTGTGCAAAGTTCTGTATGTGCAGAATCCCTACAACAGTAGTAGTATGTCCTATCCTATCTAAAATTCTAAAATGTGGTTGGGCATTTTCTTGGTGGGAATTGTCGAAAAGCATCAAGAATAAGAAGACTAGGAGTAGTAGAAGAGGACAACGCAAAGGACTGGACTCAATGGCTATAGCTATTGGTGAATATGAGTTTTATTTAAAATATTTTAAATAAAGAGTGGGAAACTGGGCAAGTTTAGCTACAGACAGACTAATAGTAGTAGTACAGAGAGTCATAGCAGACGCAGTTAGAGGCAGGGATAACAAGAATTTAGAAACAGATAGTATAGAGCAAAGAAGATTTTGTCAAAATTCGAATTAGGAGGATACCTAAATAATAGTTCAGAAAAAATAAGGTGCAGGAAAAGTTTGGGAAATCTAATTAATAATATTAACCACTGGAGGACTTACTGGGGCCAGCAGCAGAGCCCTCGATAGAGGAGCGGTCCTGTGCCTCGGAGGCATCTTGTTGATGTTCGTGGCCCACCACCTGCGACCCCGTCTTCTTGCCCCTGGGTGCTGCTGATCATGTAAGATTTCATAAAGAAAGAGACAAAAATTAAAGTTTGGTGTGAAATAAATAAAATATTTTAAAATACGCACCAAAAACTTTTTTGGTAACAACAATTGCAATAAAATGGACCTATCTGATCGACTGGTAGTATTGCGAGATTCACGGACCGTCTAGCAAGCCTAACTACCACCTGACCTAGCCCACCTATTCCAATCCAGACGGGCCAATTGTTCAGTAAGTCTGCATTTCCATTTATTTTAGTCCTCAAAAATGCATAGATGGAGGACACATGCATACATTTTTGCATACACCAAATTGTTGGCTGGTTGCTGCTGATGTTCTGCTAGTGATGATATAAGCCTATTAACACTCAGAAAACAAACTACAAAAGGTTCTGCGAAGGACTGGGGTAAGCAGCACTCAGCAGCACGTGACATGACAGAGGATGCGTCACGCACACCACTTACAAATTACCAACTAATAAGTAACTAAACCTATCAATCCACCACTATCCCTTCTTAGTGGCAGGAGGACAAAGGAAGGACTACTCTCTCTAGCATTACATCACTTAAGTTCTCTAAAGTAAACTCTTACATAATCATCAGGCCAAGCGAGCGCAAAGTTGCAAACAAGTAAGATTAGTAGCGCCGAGCGCCTGTGTCATAACAATCACAGATTTGTAAACGTAATTTACCTGCAATGTAAGCAGCAGCATTCTTGCTGGTCGGAAAAAAATATATATTCGCAATATATAACACAGAGCAGAACACAAAGTAGTAATATTAAATAGCTACTCACCAAGCCCCGGGACCTCCACTCCTAGCAGGTCCAGCAGGTCCTGCTCCCGGTCCAGAATATCGGACCACCGGTGCGTCAGCTGATTATTGGTGCGCCGGACACCAGAGCAGCGAAACACTGCCCGACGCACCTTGCCCCACCGCTGCCGACGCTCCCGGAGCCCGTACCCGGACCCAGGCCTGCCGCCTGCTGCCAGGGTTAAGGGGAGGTGGCGCTGAACAAAAAAAAACAGAGCGGCCACCTCCGACTCATTAAATAAGGCCCGTGCCTGCACCCCTCTTTGGTGCCGCCTTCCGCAAGGAAGGCGGTCGCGGCTCTGGCTCCAAGCCCTGTGGCTGTGGCCCTTTGCCATGGTTCTGGGTAGGCGGGGGACGGAAAAGAAAAGGTAGGAATTACAAAAAAGTAAGTAAAAGAAATGAAAAAGCAGGTAATAGAAAAAGTGTGACAAAGTAGTTAAAAACACACAAAAAGTAGAAAAAAACTCAAAATATAGAATCAGGAAAATAGAGAGATAGATAATAAATAAAAAGACCCAAAAAAGTTTACAGAAACAAAGGATTGAAAAGATAGAGGGAGGATTGAAAAGCAGGCCCAGAACCATAGCAATAGACTGAAAAACAAGATGGCCGCGCCCATTGCGACCGCATGGGCAAGTTCGCGCGATATTTCCCCCAAGCACGCAAAAGCATCGCAAACACGTAATGCGCGTTCCCGAACAGGAAACCCTTATCGCGAACGGGCGGGAGCATGCAATACGCGACCCGGAACTGGAAATAAGCATCGCGAGCGGGCGGGAGCATGCAATACGCGACCAAGAACAGGAAATACCATCGCGAGCGGGCGGGACAAGTGAAAACAAGATGGCCGTGCCCGTTAGCGACCGCATGGGCAAGTTAGCGATATATTTCCCCGCGAGCACGCAAAAACACAACGCGAACGGACGGGACCAGCAATTCCGCGATTTCGCGGAATCTCTGCGTACTCGCGGAAATTTTTAGCAATTTCGCGGAGATTTGCGTAACACGACTACGCAAATTCCGCCCACCCTTAGTCTATTGGTATGGCAGGATGTGCCAATGGCCAGAGATCAGCAGGCTGGCAATAAAGCTCCTGGCTTGACTGGTAACCAGTGTGTCTGATGAGCAAGAATTTAATGTAGCTGGTGCAGTTGTCACAGTGAAAAGGACCAGTCTCTTGCCTCAAACCATGGAGAGATTGGCCATGATCATACCACACAATAACACTGTTCCTGAAATACCACTGGAGGAGGCTGAGGATGAGAGCTATTGGCCGGACTCAAGTGTGCTTGCTGAACAACTTCTGGGCGAACCACCTGAGTTTGAGGAAGAACTCTACTTCCCTGACTGAGTAGGCCACCATAGAACATTTTATTATTTAATGTCAAACTGCTGTGTCCAAAAAAGGAAAAATGGAAATAGCTAGGGGAACAATATATATATATTTTTTTGTCTGACTTATGCAGTCCCACCATTTTTAGGCAGGATTAGAGTTGGACAAGTGTGCACTGAAGAATCCTCCCCATTCCCTTCAAGGACATTGGAGACAACCCATGTCTCTGCCCCATGCCTATCCTTTCTTTCATACGCTAGCAAGACTGCCACAGTAAAGATCATTTGATTTACAAGCCTGCCAATGTGTTGCTTGCAGCAAAGCGGAGATACAATTATTTACCACCGTCCTTTGATTGTAACAGGTAACTATAGCATCAAGGAGTGATGTATTATTGAGTGATTATGAGTGATGATTGATGATTCATGTGATGGCAGAAAGTGAGGGAAGGTGCTCAACGAATTTGTAAACTTGATTTCGATGATTTCCAATTTTTTGGGCCTATGGGTCATCATTTTTCCTGAAGGTGATTGGTCGTTTCACACTTAGCAAGATTTACTTGCAGGGTCCACTCCTTTTTACAGATTCTTCAGAGACCAGAGACCAATCAGTTTAGTTAACAAACACATCTCTACACAAGAATACTCAAATTCCTTTTTTCTTCTTCATCAACAGCAGTGCATTGCAAGTCTATCTTGCTCATTTGGGTCGGGACCGAGTCGGACTGATTCGTTATTTGGAATCAGGAGGATCGAAGGACTCAGGGCGGAACTACCTCAACAGCCAGAAGAAAGAAGATATCAACTTCAAAGGTGAACCAATATGATGATAATTCTAAGACTCCTACTTCACCCTGCGGACTGGAGAGAGGCATGTTGATTTGGAGCTGAGTGTGTGTGCTGGCTCAAAAGTGAAGCTCTCTATTATGTGGTTGTAGTCGAGTTGGCCTGTTATTACTGGAGACAGACATGTGATGTCACATTATCACATGATGCATGCACTCGGCTAAATGTTGTGATGGCAGTTGTGTGATTGATCAGCCCAGTACATGCAGCTACATGTCCGTGACTAGTTGTAAATTTTATCTCACTTCTCAGTTATTCGCACATGAGTCATAATCAATATTTGCAGCAGCCTATGCTCTTGCTCTGCCTCTGAGTCTTCGCACACTTCTCATGAATCTTACCTTCTGTCCTTCTTCTTGACTCTAAAATTTAATTTCTGTTTTACAGTCTGCAGGACTTCTCTTCTCCGGCACAAAAGGCGAAAGCTCCATAAGATTCCTGCTTACCTTATTGGACCGTTTCAGCCAGGCACCCAAGGCGGACATCCCGAGAAGAGTGCAGATGCGTCACCCAATTTGGCATTTATGAATTTTATATACAGTATGATTTTCCTTTTAACAATCATAATTTTTAGAATTATGTCAGTTCACACCTCCATAATTTGTATTTTTCAAACCTAGATGACAGAATATTTAGATATATAATACTTGGGTCTCTTGGGCTGAACAACTGTTTGTAATATATTTAATTGAACTGTCATTCTTAATTTCCTTCCATAACAGATTTGATGATGATGATGTGCTGCTCTCCGCCCTAATGAATATTGTTGTTGTGTGGTGTTTGTCTTTGTCACCCCTTTTCCCAACTCCCCTTTCATATCCATTCATCAAACCCCTAACACTCTTCCTGTGTGATTTATTGAGGTGTGACTTAATTTACACCATAAATGGATCGGACACTTTGTGGGGCAGATGTGGGGAAAGCGACATCAATTCGCAGAAGGATTTTCTATTGCCTTTGGACTTGAGCCATTCTTTGCACATATGTGCGTAATGCCCCGTGCGTCCTCATCTACTACATTCTTTGCCAATAACATAGCAATTTTTTGCCTCAGACCTGTGAAAATTACTTCCATACTAATTCCACTGACTCGAGTAAACATTGTTAGCCAAACCTTTCTGTATTCGTGGGGCACTTTTCCCTGCAGCCCCAACTTTATTGCTTGTTTTTTTCAAGCTCTCCTGCCTCTGCTATCCCATCATTCTCACTTGAACTGGAAGTTGGCCGTTTGCTCATCACCTGCATACAAAATGCAGACTCTTCCACAACCTTTGCCATACCAATAGCATCCTTCAGAGAGGGATTCTTTGCTGTCCACAACCATTCTTGTATCTTCCAACTCTTGAGCTGCACTATAAATTGATCCCTTATCATTTCATCTCCCATACCACCAAACTGGCACTTCACAAAAATTCAATCTGTAAACAAACTCATCAGTCGTCTCTCCCATGAGCTGTAGCTGCATATAGAACGTGTACCCCACCATTACCACATTAATTTCTTTTGCAAACCTAGTGCTCAACCTACATTTAGCTTCTCTATAGACATCAGTAATCCTCGCACCATTATCCAGTGCTGGAGGCAAAAATGTAAACCTTCTTTGCACTTCTGAACCTAATGAATTCAGTAGGATTGATTTTGCTTTTTTCCTTTCAGAACTATAATCATCACTATCTAAAGCTAACAAGTAATTGTCAAACATGTCAATCCAGTCTTCCCACTGAATGGCCAGTGCCCCTTGATGATTCCAAAAATGGTGGCGGTGCTGCAATCGACACCTGCTGAATGTTGCCCCCCAACTCCTCCTGAGTTCCTAAGCCCTCCTGTCACTATAGACATGTGTTTCTAGAGGAGAACAACCCCAAAAGCTTTTCTCCAAGATGATAAAATCATTATCACATACACCAACTCACTCACTAATACAGCTACTGATATATCCACTCATACAGCCATGCAGCCACTCGCACACTGTCAGTTACCCATGGAGCTACTCACACAACTAGACACTCACCTATAGAGTCAATAACACATCAACTTACTCACCTATACAGTTAAACACACCCACTCACTTATTGATGAAGACACTAACACTTACTTACCTGTAAAGTCACTCATATATCTACTCATACACCCACTCTGCCACTCATACACTGTCAGTCACCCATAGAGCTACTCACATAACTAGTCACTCACCCATAGATTCAATAACATAGCCACTTACTCACTTATATAGTTATACATACACCCACTCACTTATTCATGCAGATGCTAACACATACTCACTCATCTATACAGTCACTGACACATACAGTCACTCATCTACTCCCAACCCCACCTATACAGCCTTTCACATATGCAGTTACTCACCCATATACCGCTGACACATCCATTCACTCACAAACACAGCCATATACACACTCAGTCACCCATACAGCCTCTCACAGATGCACTCACTAACCCATCCAGCCACTGACTCACCCACTCACTCACCCATGCAAGCAGCCACACACCCCCTCTCCCACCCACACAGACACTCATACAGGTACTCAGACAACCAATATATAACCCATCCAGCCACTCTACCTACCCACTCACAAATGCATAAAGCCACTTAGGCACCAACTGACAGACTGATACAGACATTCACCTAACCTAGTCACTCACCCACACATTCACTGAGATACCTAATCACTCACTTATACAGTAGGTCATGCACCCAGTGAATCATCCATACAGGCACTTATAAACCCACTGATTCACCAATACACCCTGGTATGTATATTTAACATTCATAAACTTTTTAAAAACACTCACAGTCACTGGATGATGTCATCAGTGATGTCATTTGAGATGTCATCAGTGATGCCACTGACCATGTCGTGAGTGATGTAATATGTGAGGTCATAAGTAGTGCATTGCAGGTGCGCGAGTTATAGTTAACTCTGCTGAATTTCTCTGGTTTTAGACGAGTGAAATGTCAGCCTAACTATAATGTCCCTTTAACCTTTGTTTTTTTCATGGAATTTCTAAGATTTGTTTAAATTATATTTCCTAAGTATAACACACTGCAACCTTTGTTTTTTTCAGTGAATTTCTAAGGTTTTTTTAAATGCTAACTTCTAACTATAATGTCCCTGTAACCTTTGTTTTTTTCAGGGAATTTCTATGGATTTTAAAGTAGTAGCCACGTTTGCCGAGTGGTGGAGAAAGAGTACGGGGCCTCTGAGAAGCTCTCAGGAAATCCACAGTGTAGGTCTTAAAGGAGGGCTTCTTGGCCCCCAAGGTCCCTCAGGAGTAATGTGGACTTCATCCCCCAACCAGTAGTGCACCAGGAGCCGCGTTTGCAGAGTGGTGGAGAAAGAGGGCATGGCCTCCGCAGGCCTCTGAGCAATCCCAATGTATCGGACATACTAGAGGTAAGAGGAGGGGTAGTTGGCCCCCAAGGGCATCCATGGAGGCCAAGTACCCCTCCTGTTACCTTCAGTAAGTCCCACACAGCAGGATTGCTGAGAAGTTGTCAGAGGCCACACCCCCTTTCTCCTTCACTCTGCAGATGCGCCTCCTGGTGCACTACTAGTTGGAGGATGACATCCTCTTAGATCCAGAGGGTCCTTCGGGCCCAACAAGTCCTCATGTTACCTCCAGTAAGTCCCACACAGTGGGTTTGTTGAGAGGTTTTTGGTGGCCACGGTCCTTTCTTCACCAGTATGCAAATGCACCTCCTGGTGCACTACTAGTTGGGAAATGAAGTCCCCTTAGCTCTTCAGGGTCCTTGGGGGCCAATTAGCCCTCCAATTACCTCCAGTAGGACCCACACAGCTGCATTGCTGAGAGGCTGTCAGAGGTTACACCCCCTTTTTCCACCACTCTGGAATTGCAGCTCCTGGTGCACCACTGCTTCAGGGGTGGAGTCCACTTTGGTCCTGAGGCCCTCTAGGGCTCCAGGAGGGGGGACGTGCAGTCAGGGCTGTGAGGGAGGCCATAGGGCCGCCACCTCTATTTTTTTAATAATGTATGTGTCCTGGGGAGGTGGCGGTCCCCGGGTCAGGCCTTTTTTCCTTAAAAAACAGTGTGCCCCTAGGAGTTGGTGGTCCCTCAGACTTTATTTAAGCCTAACAGGGGGTCCCATGAGCCCCTCTCCTTTATGGCCCCAGGATTTGGCCTACCGGGGGCTTTGAAACAAAGATGCTCGGGAGCCCACAGGTCCTTTTTTGGGGGGATTTTGCCACGGATTTGCAGATCCACCAGCAAGTCCGCTGCAAAAGTAAAAAAAAATGCTTTTTACCCCTAGCGGGGTCCTGAGGGACCCCCCTACCATATTTGGGGGATCAGGCTTTTCCTACCCTGCCCCATTTTCATTATTTTTTACTTTTTTGTGGAACTCTGGTTCAAGCTGTGTCCCAAGATGGCTACCAACACTTTGTGGTTGAAGTGTTGGCAGCCAATCAAATTTTTGTAGGATCCGGGAGTCCACTGCAAGGACTCACGTCCCCAGATATCTAGATTTTTTAAGTTTGATATCTCAAAAATTACTGAACGATTGACACCAAATAACAAAAAGCACGCTTTCTGGACCAACAGCTAGCTTTCTGCCAAATTTGGTGTAATTCCATTCAGTAGTTCGGGCCGTAGTTGTGTTCAAATGTTTTTTAATCCCCATGGACATAACATGGGGAAAATTTATTTTTGGACCCCCTTTTTTCTCGACCCCAGCTTGACGGATCACCCCGAAACTTTCAACACAGCAGCTTACCCAAAAAAGAGGAAGTTTGGGGAAAATTTCGTGGAGATTTGTCTAGTGGCGCCAAAGATATTGGCAAAACAAAAAACGCTTTTCCTATGGAAACTTTGGTACTAACTATAACTACTTACTGGCGACTGCCAGTAGGTAATATATATATATATATATATATATATATATAATATATATATATATATAGCGTGCTCCACCCACCACTCGTCAATATTCCTCAAGGACTGGAGCAAGGACCACTAATGCAGTGCTGGTAAAGTTTCTTTATTTTCCGCTTAACAAACAGCCACCATATATCCACACCAACTCCGGCATATGAAATCTTCTCACCAGAAAATGACACCGCAGTTCCAAGCTTTCAAGTAACTTTATGTAATTTGTTTCCGGGCTATGACGCATTTCAACAGGATCCTGCCAATACCAGTTACTACATACCCACTCACTGATTCCTAGGACTACATACACATCCACTCATTCAGCCATACATTTACTCATACATGCAGTCACTCATCAATACAGCACTATCATATGTACTCATACACCTATACAGACATTCACACACTGCCTATCACCCATAGAGTTACTCACACACATAGTCAGTCATGCAAAGAATAAATCACACTCCCATTTACTCACCTATACAGTTAAACACACACTACCTCACTTATTTATACAGATATTAACACATACTTAGTCTCTTATACAATCACTGATATAAGCACACACTCATTCATACAACCACTCTCACATATATTCATTTATATACTCCAATACTCACATATACTGCCTTTCACATATGTAGTTACTCACACATGTATCACTGAGACATCCATTCACTCACCAACACACCCATACACACACTCACCCACCCATACAGCCCTTCACAGATAGACTCTTGAACCCATACACCCAGTGAATCACCAACTCACACATCTATGCACAGAGTCACACCCCCCACTCACCCACACAGATACTCAGGCACCCATACAGATACTCAGACGATCAATCAATAACCCATATAGACAGTCATGTAGCTACTCACTAACCCATGCAGCCACTAACATACCAACTGACAGACTGATACAGACATTTACACAGTTTAGTCACTAACCCATGCATTCAGTAAGACACATTTAATCACTCACTTACACAGTCAGTCACGCGTCTACTAAATCATCCATACAGACACTCATACAGCCACTCATTCTTCAATAGACCTTGGCATATATATATATATATAAAACATATTTAAACTTTACAGAAACACACAGTCACTGGATGATGTCATCAGTGATGTCATTTCAGATGTCATCAGTGAGGTCATTAGTGATGTCACTGACCATGTCATGAGTGATGTAATATGTGATGTCATCAGCAGTGCATTGCGGGGGCGTGAGTTATAGTTAGCTCAACTAACTATAACGTCCGAATTTCTCTGGTTTTGTACGAGTAAATGTCCAAATAACTATAACGTCCCTAAAACCTGTGTTTTTTTCAGTGAATTTCAAAGGTTTTTTAAATGTTAATTTCTAACTATAACGTCCTTGAAACCTATGGTTTTTTCAGTGAATTTCAAGGTTTTTTAAATGCTAATTTCTAACTATAACGTCCCTGAAACCTATGTTTTTTTCAGTGAATTTCTAACGTTTGTTAAATGCTAATTTCTAATTGTAATGTCCAATAAATGCTTTTTCTAAATTTTTAAAGTTTTATAGAAATAATGTGATGTTTTCTCTTTTATAAAATATGAATTTACATTTTTTTTAAAAAGTGGATTCACGTACCGATCGTGTACCAGTCTCGGTGGCTGCACGAATCCAAGATATTTGCCACCATATTGGTTAAGTCATGTACGATGCGCGTTCGGTATGCGAAGGGTGTGCTGTCCTTGGCCCTGTGTAACATCACGTACGTATTTCCGGGAGTCGCGCCACGTGCGCGAATCCATCGCAAATTTTTAAGTTTTAAAAGTATATGTATATAACTTTAATATGTATATTATACCAAGAGATTATTTAATCTAGTTGTAAATATCATATATTTGTAATTGTAATAAAGATGTATTATTGTTAAATATATTTTTTGGGAATCGCGTCTGGTGCGCGCTGGTTGTGCACCGGGTGCGTGAATCCCATGTGACTTCAAAAGAAACAATTTCATTGGTTAAAAAGCTTTTGATTCTAGAACTTGTAGGACCCCACCCATTTTTTTCATTCTTTCAAGTGCATCTCAGCAGACACAGCTCTTGTGCTTTCTGCTCTTCTTTTTTTGCGTTTTTTTATGTTTTTTTTACTACACTAAAAAATGGCTTCTTCAATTCTACCTCAACAGGTACCTGGAGAAGAAGAAGAAGATTTGGAAGAACCAGTGAGGCAGAGATACGAGAGCGTCGTATGGGCTTTTTTTTAATACCTGCAGGTGAAAAGAAGGTCAACGCACGCAAGGTGACGTGCACTATCTGCGAAAAGGTCCTCTCACATGGATCTGAAAAAAAATACTCGTGTGGCACATCGTCTATGCTTAAACACCTGCAGACAATGCATCCACGTCGTCTCATACGAGAGCATCATCGTGAGCTTCAAAAACAATCTTCACAAGACGATCAAGTTGCAGGGCCTAGCACCTCGACAGGTTCTTCAACAACAACTCAACCCAAATCATACCTGAGTTTGCTGGACTTGAGCAGCGGTGCATTAAATGCAAAAAAGTACTATGTTACTGAGAGCAATCGGTGGATGCTATCGTGGTTGCTGTAAAAAACCACTGTTGTTAATTTTTTGTTTTTTGTTTTTGCAATGACTTCTTAATTGCGAAATGTTTGAAAAAGTTTTCTGAGTTCATTCTGTTGATTTTTTCATTTTTTTTAACAAAAACACCAAAAAATACAAAGAAGAGTTAAAAAAAGAAAGAAAAAATGTAAAAAAAGAAAAAGAAAAAAAATGGTTCTTGTTAGAACCGCCTATTTGGTTAAAAATAGACAAACTTCTATGTGTTGGTTGAATTGCGGCAAGCGTAATTAATGGAGAAGTGCATGGGTAGTGCATGTGTGATTGCATGAGTGCATGGGTAGTGCCTGGGTGATTTGAGGAGTGCATGTGTACTACCTGAGTGATTGCATGAGTGCAGGAAAAGTACCTGAGTGCACGGATGAGTGAATGGATAGTGCCTGATTGATTGCATGAGTGCATGGGTAGTGCCTGGGTGATTGGAAGAGTGCATGGGTAGTGCCTGGGTGAATGGATGAGTGCATGGGTACTGCCTGAGTAATCGCATGAGTGCATGAGTAGTGTCTGGGTGATTGGAGGAGTGCATGGGTAGTGCTTGGGTGATTGAAAGAGTTAACTGGTAGTGCCTGAGTGCATGGGTAGTGCCTGAGTGATTGCATGAGTGCATGGGTAGTACATGGGTGATTGGAGGAGTGCATGGGTACCGCCTTAGTGATTGAAGGAGTGCATGGGTAATGCCTGGGTTATTGCATGAGTGCATGGGTAGTGCCTGGGTGATTGGAGGAGTGCATGGGTACTGCCTGAGTGATTGAAGGAGTGCATGAGTAATGCCTGGGTGATTGCATGAGTGCAGGAGTAATGTCTGGGTGATTGGAGGAGTGCATGGGTACTGCCTGAGTGATTGAAGGAGTGCATGAGTAATGCCTGGGTGATTTTTTAAGTGCATGGGTAATGCCTGGGTGATTTTGCAAGTGCATGGGTAATGCCTGGGTGATTGCATGAGGGCAGAGGTACTGTCTGGGTGATTAGAGGAGTGCATGGGTACTGCCTGAGTGATTGAAGAAGTGCATGGGGAGTGCCAGGGTGATTGCTTGAGAGTGTTAGGGTAATGTCTGGGTGATTGGAGGAGTGCATGGGTAATACCTGGGTGATTGCATGAGTACATGGGTACTGGCTGGGTAATTGAAGGAGTGCATGGGTAGTGCCTGGGTTATTGCATGAGTGCATGATTAATGTCTGGGTGATTGGAGGAGTGCATGGGTACTGCCTAAGTGATTGAAGGAGTGCATGGGTAATGCCTGGGTTATTGCATGAGTGCATGGGTAGTGTCTGGGTGATTGGAGGAGTGCATGGGTACTGCCTGAGTGACTGAAAAAGTACATGGATAGTACCTGCGTGACTGCATGAGTGCAGGGGTAATGTCTGGGTGATTGGAGGAGTGCATGGGTACTGCCAAAGTGATTGAATGAGTGCATGGGTAATGCCTGGATGATTCCATGAGTGCAGGAGTAATGTCTGGGTGATTGGAGGAGTGCATGGGTAGTGCCTGGGTGATAGTAGGAATGCATGGGTACTGCTTGAGTGATTGAAGAAGTGCATGGGTAATGCCTGGGTGATTCCATGAGTGCAGGAGTAATGTCTGAGTGATTGGAGGAATGAATAGGTACTGCCTGAGTGAGTGGATGAGTATATAGATAATGCCTGGGTGATTGCATAAGTGCATTGGTAGTGCCTGGGTGATTGGAGGAGTGCATGTGTACTGCCTGAGTGATTGAAGGAGTGCATGAGTAATGCCTGGGTGTTTGCATGAGTGCAGGAGTAATGTCTGGGTGATTGGAGGAGTGCATGGGTACTGCCTGAGTGATTGAAGGAGTGCATGGGTAATGCCTGGGTGATTTTGTAAGTGCATGGGTAATGCCTGGGTGATTTTGTAACTGGATGGGTAATGCCTGGGTGATTGCATGAATGCAGAGGTAATGTCTGGGTGATTGGAGGAGTGCATGGGTACTGCCTGAGTGATTGAAGGAGCACATGGGTAATGCCTGGGTGATTGCACATGTGCATGGGTAGTGCCTGGGTAATTGGAAGAGTGCATGGGTACTTCCTGAGTGATTGAAGAAGTGCATGGGTAGTGCCTGCGTGATTGCATGAGTGCAGGGGTAATGTCTGGGTGATTGGACGAGTGCATTGACAATACCTGGGTTATTGCATGAGTGCATTGGCATTGGCTGGGTAATTGGAGGAGTGCATGGGTAGGACCTGGGTTATTGCATGAGTGCATGGGTAATGTCTGGGTGATTGGAGGAGTTCATGGGTACTGCCTGAGTGATTGAAGGAGTGCATGGGTAATGCCTGGGTTATTGCATGAGTGCATGGGTAGTGCTTGGGTGATTGGAGGAGTGCAAGGGTACTGCCTGAATGATTGAAGGAGTGCATGGGTAATGCCTCGGTGATTCCATGAGTGCAGGAGTAATGTCCAAGTGATTGGAGGAGTGCATGGGTACTGCCTGAGTGAGTGGATAAGTGCATAGGTAATGCCGGGTGATTTTGTAAGTGCATGGGTAATGCCTGGGTGATTGCATGAGTACAGAGGTAATGTCTGGGTGATAGGAGGAGTGTATGGATACTGGTTGAGTGATTGAAGGAGCTCATGGGTAATGCCTGCGTGATTGCATGAGTGCAGGGTTAAAGTCTGGGTGATTGGAGGAGTGCATGTGTACTGTCCAAGTGATTGAATGAGTGCACGGGTAATGCCTGGATGATTCCATGAGTGCAGGAGTAATGTCTGGGTGATTGGAGGAGTGCATGGGTACTGCCTGAGTGATTGAAGGAGTGCATAAGTAATGCCTGGGTGATTGCATAAGTGCATGGGTAGTGCCTGGGGGATTGGAGGAGTGCATGGGTACTGCCTCAGTGATTAAAGGAGTGCATGGGTAATGCCTGGGTGATTGCATGAGTGCAGGAGTAATGTCTGGGTGTTTGGAGCAGTGTATGGGTACTGCCCGAGTGATTGAAGGAGTGCATGGTTAATGCCTGGATGATTGCATGAGTGCATGGGTAGTGCCTGGGTGATTGGTGGAGTGCATGGGTAATACCTGGGTGATTGCATGAGTGCATGGGTACTGGCTGGGTAATTGGAGGAGTGATGGGAAGTGCCTGGGTTATTGCATGAGTGCATGGGTAGTGCCTGGGTGATTGGAGGAGTGTATGGGTACTGCCTGAGTGATTGAAGGAGTATATGGGTAATGCTTGGGTAATTGGACAAGTGCAAAGATAATGTCTGGGTGATTGGAGGAGTGCATAGGCACTAACTGAATGATTCAAGGAGTGCATGGGTAATGCTTGGGTGATTGCATGAGTGCAGGAGTAATGTCTGGGGGCCCGATTCACAGAACTAACTTACGACAAAATCCTAAACTTACTATCATTTTGGTATTCACAGAAGGCACTTACTCATTTTGGTATTCACAGAAGGCACTTACTTACTCATTTTGAGTAACTTACTCATTTTGAGTAACTTACTCATTTTGTGAAACTTACTCATTTTGGTATTCATAGAAGGCACTTACTCATCAATGAGTAAGTGCCTTCTGTGAATACTAAAATGAGTAACTTACTCATTTTGACTAACTTACTCATTTTGTGTAACTTACTATTTTGGTATTCACAGAAGGCACTTACTCATCAATGAGTAAGTGCCTTCTGTGAATACCAAAATGAGTAAGTTACACAAAATGTGTAAGTTACTCAAAATGAGTAAGTTACTCAAAATGAGTAAGTAAGTGCCTTCTGTGAATACCAAAATGAGTAAGTTCCTTCTGTGAATACCAAAATGGTAGTAAGTTTAGGATTTTGTCTTAAGTTAGTTCTGTGAATTGGGCCCCCTGTGATTGGAGGGATGCATGGGTAGTACCAGAGTGCATGGATGAGTACATGGTAATGCATGGGTGATTGCATGAGTGCAGGAGTAATGTCTGGGTGATTGGAGGAGTGCATGAGTGATTGAAGGAGTGCATGGGTAATACCTGGGTGATTGCATGAGTGCATGGGTACTGGCTGGGAAATTGGAGGAGTGCATGTGTAGTGCCTGGGCTATTGCATGAGTGCATGGGTAGTGCTTGGGTGATTGGAGGAATGCAAAGGTAGTACCTGATTTATTGCATAAGTGCATAGGTAGTGCATGGGTGATTCTATAACTACAGGGGTAGCGCCTGGGTGAGTGGAGGAGTGCATAGGTAGTGCCTGGGTGATTTTATAAGTGCATGGGTAGTGGCTGATTGATTGAAGGAGTGCATGAGTAATGCCTGGGGGATTGCATGAGTGCAGGAGTAAGGTTTGGGTGATTGGAGGAGTGGATGGGTACTGCCTGAGTGATTGAAGGAGTGCATGGGTAATGCCTGGGTGATTTTATAAGTGCATGGGTAATGCCTGTGTGATTGCATGAGTGCAGGGGTTATGTCTGGGTGATTGGAGGAGTGCATGGGCACTGCCTAAGTGATTGAAGGGGTGCATGGGTAATGCCTGGGTGATTCTATGAGTGCAGGAGTAATGTCTGGGTGATTGGAGGAGTGCATGGGTACTGCCTGAGTGATTGAAGGAGTGCATAGGTAATGCCTGGGTGATTGCATTAGTGCATGGGTAGTGCCTGGGTGATTGCATGAATGCAGGAGTAATGTTTGGGTGATTGGAGGCATGCATGGGTACTGCCTGAGTGATTGAAGGAGTACATGGGTAATGCCTGGGTGATTTTATAAGCGAATGGGTAATGCCTGGGTGATTGCATGAGTGCATAGGTAATGTCTGGGTGATTGGAGGAGTGCATGGGTAATGCCTGAGTGATTGAAGGAGCGCATGGGTAATGCCTGGGTGATTGCATGAGTGCATGGGCAGTGCCTGGGTGATTGGAGGAGTGCATGGGTACTGCCTGAGCGATTGAAGAAGTGCATCAGCAGTGCTTGTGTGATTGCATGAGTGCAGGAGTAATGTCTGGGTGATTGGAAGAGGGCATGGGTATTGCCTGAGTTATTGAAAGAGTACATAGATAATGCCTGGGTGATTGCATAAGTGCATGGATAGTGCCTGGGTGATTGGAGGAGTGCATGGGTACTGCCTGAGTGATTGAAGGAGTGCATGGGTAATGCCTGGGTGATTGCATGAGTGCTGGGGTAATGTCTGGGTGATTGGAGCAGTGTGTGGGTACTGCCTGAGTGATTGAAGGAGTGCATGGGTAATGCCTGGGTGATTGTATGAGTGCATAGGTACTGCCTGGGTGAATGGAGGAGTGCATGGGTAATGCCTGGGTGATTGAAGAAGTGCATGGGTAGTGCCTGGGTGATTGCATGAGTGCAATGGTAATGCCTGGGTGATTGATGTAGTGCATGGGTACTGCCTAAGTGATTGAAGGAGTGCATGGGTAATGCCTTGGTGATTGCATGAGTGCAGGAGTAATGTCTGGGGGATTGGAGGAGTGCATGGGCACTGCCTGAGTGATTGAAGGATTGCATGGGTAATGCCTGGGTGATTGCATGAGTACATGGATAATGTGTAAGTGTTTGGAGGAGTGCATGAGTAACATCTGTGGGATTGCATGACTGCAGGGATAATGTCTGAGTGATTGCATGAGTGCAAGCGTAATATCTGAGGATTAGAGGAATGCATAGGTAATGTCTGGGTAATTGTATGAGTGTAGAGTAAGGTCTAGGGGATTGGAGAAGTATAAAGGTAATACCTGGGTGATTGGAAGAGTATACTGGTAATGTCTAGCTGATTGCATGAGTGTACAGATAGTGCCTGGGTGATTGGAGGAGTACATAGGTAGTGTCTGGGTGATATTATAAGTGTATGGGTACTGACTACGTGATTGCAGAAGTGCATTGATAGTGCATGGGTGATTGGAGGAGTGTGGGAATAGTGCCTAACTGTGTAGATGAGTGCATGGGTAGTGTTTGAAAAAATGGATGAGTGCAGTAAAAGCGACTAAACATTAGTTCATATTATGATGCTTATCACATTATTTCATCTTACCTTTTTTATTAAAGAAGATACAAAACTCAGTGGAACTATTTTACAGTAGTTTTGTCGTAAACTGAATTTAAAATCTTTTCAAACTTTAGTATTAACTTCTGTAAAAAAAGAAGAAAAACTGTTATTGCATATAATATTATAGTTTTAAGAACACAGCATAATTTTACAATTGCATAACATATTCAGTTTCCCCTTATTGCTGTTCTCAGATTCTACTGAATTTCACCACACACTGATTTCAATGTAGATCATCATACAACAGCGGGGAAAAAAATACAATCAATGAGATTGTAAAAAAAACAAATCTGCGTTGAAAATATTTACAACAAGTGCAACTATCTGTTTACCTATCTACAGTTTGTAAATTACATTCAAGTACATTTATCTTTTACTTCTCTCAAGTACATTTTGTAAAATATACACTCTCATTTAAATTGCGAATAATATAAACATCAAATATATAAATTACTTCTTTCAATCACAATTTTCCAAATGCAATATCAATTAGCACAAACAATAATCCAAACACTAAGGGGTCGATTCCGATCTCGGCCGGAAGCGCACCTAACAGTATTCGTCTGGAAAAAATACAAGCCGAACGCATGTTTCCCGACCAATTCGAACACTCGTCCGAACGAACAAGTACGATGCGCACAACAGCCCAGATTCCGAGCGAGCCGTACTTACCCATTTCAGCTCCTGTTCCCCGCCCGAGCCGGATCCGTAAACGCCGATTCGAGTCGCACGGAAGCAAATACACAGCACCTTCCGGCCGGACTAGTACGATGCGCCTTCCGTACGCGCTGAACCCGTCGCTACGTCCGGCACGTTTGAGCATCCGGGAGAGCTGTACATTAGCTCCGATTCGCGCCACAAGACGATCCACGGCGACGAGACGGACAAGCCAGCGACGAGTACGAGTCGAAGCCACGAGAAACCCGAACGAGACGACCCAACCATGAATCCCATCGCGCAGGTCCTACCAATACTCTACATCTATTACCGGGACCGGTACGGACGTGTACGGCGCAGACGGTAAGTCAAACACCCACAACACAAACAAACGACACGTACCCGAAATATGTCACACACACATAGGGATGCACAAATGATGTACACTAGCAACAGCAGAACCATAGGGGCGGGATGGCTATCACCAATGCCATACACACCCATAGGGGGATGGATGCCTACCACTATCACCACCCCTACTCAGGGGGGCCTGGATGCCTGCCACTACTACCCTCCCCAACCATAGGGGGATGGATGCCTGCCACTACTACCATCCCCACTCATAGGGGGTTGGATGCCTACCACTACCACCACCCCTACTCAGGGGGGCCTGGATGCCTGTCACTACTACCCTCCCCACCCATAGGGGGATGGATGCCTACCACTAATACCATCCCCACTCATAGGGGGATGGATGCCTACCACTACCACCACCCCTACTCATGGGGGCCTGGATGCCTGTCACTACTACCCTCCCCACTCATAGGGGGATGGATGCCTGCCACTAATACCATCCCCACTCATAGGGGGATGGATGCCTACCACTACCACAACCCCTACTCATGGGGGCCTGGATGCCTGTCACTACTACCCTCCCCACTCAAAAGGGGATGGATGCCTACCACTAATACCATCCCCACTCATAGGGGGATGGATGCCTGTCACTACTACCATCCCCACTCATAGGGGGATGGATGCCTACCACTAATACCATCCCCACTCATAGGGGGATGGATGCCTACCACTACCACCACCCCTACTCATGGGGACCTGGATGCCTGTCACTACTACCCTCCCCACTCATAGGGGGATGGATGCCTACCACTAATACCATCCCCACTCATAGGGGGATGGATGCCTGCCACTACTACCATCCCCACTCATAGGGGGATGGATGCCTACCACTACCACCACCCCTACTCATGGGGGCCTGGATGCCTGTCACTACTACCATCCCCACTCATAGGGGATGGATGCCTACCACTATCACCACCCCTACTCAGGGGGGCCTGGATGCCTGTCACTACTACCCTCCCCACTCATAGGGGGATGGATGCCTGCCACTACTACCATCCCCACTCATATGGGGATGGATGCCTACCACTACCACCACCCCTACTCATGGGGGCCTGGACGCCTGTCACTACTACCATCCCCACTCATAGGGGGATGGATGCCTACCACTACCACCACCCCTACTCATGGGGGCCTGGATGCCTACCACCCACACAACCCCTACTCATAGGACGGGTAATGCATGACACAACCAGCATACTCCAACATAAGGAATGTCAGAACAATACATCCCCCCCAACACCATGACAAGCGTGTGTAGTCTGTGTCAAATGCCTACAACACTGAACATGACATTGAACATACAATGTGACCCCCTATCACATGTGTCACACATAAATGTGTGTGGCCTCCACAATGCAAGCAGACCATGACCACTGTGGCAATGGGGTCTAAAGCCCCATCACCACAGTGACCAAAAGGTAAGTGTGGGGTCCATAGCTGAAGCACTTTTTGAACAGTGTGGCAATGTGGTCTAACACCCCATCATCACAGTGACCAAAAGGTAAGTTTGGGGTCCATAGCTGAAGCACATTTTGAACATTGTGGCAATGGGGTCTAACACCCCATCATCACAGTGACCAAAAGGTAAGTGTGGGGGTCCATAGCTGAAGCACATTTTGAACATTGTGGCAATGGGGTCTAACACCCCATCACCACAGTGACCAAAATGTAAGTGTGGGGTCCATAGCTGAAGCACATTTTGAACATTGTGGCAATGGGGTCTAACACCCCATCATCACAGTGACCAAAAGGTAAGTGTGGGGTCCATAGCTGAAGCACATTTTGAACAGTGTGGCAATGGGGTCTAACACCCCATCATCACAGTGACCAAAAGGTAAGTGTGGGGTCCATAGCTGAAGCACATTTTGAACATTGTGGCAATGGGGTCTAACACCCCATCATCACAGTGACCAAAAGGTAAGTGTGGGGTCCATAGCTGAAGCACATTTTGAACATTGTGGCAATGGGGTCTAACACCCCATCACCACAGTGACCAAAATGTAAGTGTGGGGTCCATAGCTGAAGCACATTTTGAACATTGTGGCAATGGGGTCTAAAGCCCCATCACCACAGTGACCAAAATGTAAGTGTTGTCATGTGAAAAGCTGCAAATGCCAAACTGCATGGATGATTCCTGGTCACACAACAACAAACACATCAGTGGCATAGTAGTGCTTGTGTCCCATAGCAACATAGATTGGGTGAGGCAAACAGTGCAGTGCCAATGAAACATCGCTTTGGCCATGTGCAGACAAACATCACCCATGGGGGCTCACATTGTCAACATTCACGAATAACACAATGACAGAAGTGACCATCATAATGCAGACCCACACATCAGCACCAATGGACACACAAATGTAGATATCCTGTGGAGACTGTAGATGTCAGGTGAACAAATACCATTCCATGGCAGCAATAGGACATACAAACCATGATCATTGTGCTGACTGTTGACCTAGGAGTCCCAGGGACAGCAGGGGAAACCCACCAAACAACATACAGCCAATGGCACACTAAAGAAATGCCAATGCAGTGGTGCAAATGCACAAACACAAACAGGCAGACTCACACTGCATATCAAACACAACAGGTGATGGGGGTGTGCCAGTGTCCCCAGGCAACCACACAACACATGAGGAGGCCTGAATCCCTATTACACAGATGTCAATACAGTGCCACACAAAAGTAACTCATGGATCGGATTCCCCTATGTGGGCAATCAGGCATTGTTAGATGAGAGGGAGCCCAAATTACAAATGTCACACAAGCTTGTAGGAACAGCAACTAACACAGCAAGAGACAGACCCACCACAGCACTACCCCCAGGGACCCCACATTGTGGTGACACTGGCCTGCATGATAATCCCACTGTGATGACAAAGGTAGATGTCGTACACACTGTGAACCACAGTCATGTGTCCTGAGCAACTAACTACCATCACACCTACACAAGCACAAATCAATCAGCACGGCCTGTCAGCCAAGGCCAACATGGAGGTAGGGGTCTAGCCGTGCAACATCTCTCATTTGCACACACTCAACACCACACACCTTGACCTCCACCAATGTGCAGCAGTGAAGCTCTAATGGACTGGTGACATTGCACATGCACCCATGACAATCCCAGGGGTGGTGGGGGGAACTAATGTGGAGATACCCATCACACATGGCCAGTCAACAAGACTTGTGAATGTCTGACACACTGCACAGTACACTGTACATGGGCATGACGTCAAATCCACACCAACCAATGGGATCCCGGCCACAGTCACTCACCAATGAAGAAGCCAAGGTCACCCACCAAGAACACACATAGACAAGTTCCAACATTGCAGCTCTGACCCTGAGGAGTGGCAGCAGTCACACACACAACGTGTCACAATCACTGAAAGCTAACACAAAATGTAAATTACATGACTTGTGTAACCAACAAGTGCCAAGGGGAATCCTGACTGTGTCTCATCTGCGTTTGCCCACAAACTCAGCCCTGACAGCAAACACACCTATGGATGATACCCTGATCACCAGTAATGTGCCATGCACCCACATCACAGAGAACCCAGGGCGAAGATTTGGGGGGAAAATTGCTCAACTCAGCAAGCATCACAAACAGGAACATCACTAGGGACCCCAGCCTGCGTAGCAAAATGGAAGTGAACACACACAGACATGCTCACACAACACACACCTTGGGCTCAGGCAATGTCACGGAATTACACACTGCCATGAGGGGACTCCACTCCTGTGTAAGGAAAGCTGTGCCATACGTTGTCTCTGCAGGGCTCAATCATGTCAGCAGAACACTTGGTCACTCAGTCAACAATTAGCACAAAATGAAGGCTCTCGTCACATCAGCCTGGTCATGGCAGTGTCACCAAAATCATCTGCACCGATCAAATACACATGTATAGCAAGTTGCACTGATACCACAGATGAGTCCTTCCCCATTGATGCCCAAACTTGCATGTTCAGTGGAGATGGTCACACGGTCAGGGAAATAGACAAATTGAACAATGGCAAGCACATCTGATGTGCAGGGGTGTAAGCCACAGATGTGATATTGCAAAAAACATGTAGGGAATCCCATTGGCAAATATGAAAAACATGACACCCTCATATTGCTGCAAAGGATGACATGGCTACACCCCAGGATAGGACACATTCACCCTGGACCACATGGGGTCCTGCACAGTAACACTTCATTTACCTGATAGCAAAAATCACCATCACTGCAGCAAGGGCATGTTTAGCATCCTTAACATCATGTACATCTGAAGCAAAACCACTGGAGAACTGAAAGGAGCTTTATTCAGCATATGTCATATTAAAAAAGAAAGTCCAGACAAAACCCAAAGGCCAATGGCCAGTCCATGACTAAAGTCCAAACAGGGTGACAGTGGCAGATGTCACCCTTTGCTTTCCTGCACTGCTAATAACAAGGGACACTCCCCTCGGAGGGGCATACGGGGGGTCAGGCCAGGCACCGCAGGGACAGGATCAGGGCTCACCAGAAGGAGGCAGGGAAGGGGTGGCTGGTGGTGGACAGTCACTGACAACTGCAGTGGAGGTGTCTGACATGGTGTGTGCCGGCACAACTGGGGGGCATGAGTCAGATGGTGTGGGTGCCGGCACAACTCCAGTGGGCTGGCCAGATGGAGTGGACAGGTTCCCCACTGCAGTGCCCAAGTCAGACGGGGTGGTAGTGGACTCCACTGCAGTGCCCATCTCCGGGGGAGTAGAATGGGGTTCAGGTAAGGTGGGCAGGACAGAGGGGGAGGACACGGTCTCCTCACCAGTGGCACAAACATGTGCAGTGTGGGGGTGTGGGGCTGGAAGAGCAAGTGGTAGGTGCGACCCGTCTGCGACCAGCGCCAGGAACCCTGGACCTCCGCCCCGCCAACGCTACGACCCAGCAGCACTCCACGCATTCAACCCAGGCTGCAACAACAACTGCAAGCTAGCATCACCAGCCGACACCCACGGACCCTTCAGCTGTCACCACTGCCGGCACACCTGCAGCACCGCCAAGAACACGGATCCAGCACAACCCGCCCACAAGAACACAACCAAACCGAAGACCCTGCAATGATTCCTCCTCAACGTCCGATCCCTCCACAAACACGCCACAGAAATCTGGGACCTCCTCGACAGCACCACCCCGGACGTAGCATTCTTCACCGAAACCTGGACCAACACCACCTCTGGACCGGACATCGCCATCGCCATCCCCCAAGGATACAAGATCTCCAGGAAGGACCGCCCCACCCGCCCAGGAGGAGGAATCGCCATCGTCCACAAATCCAGCCTCCTCCTGAGCACACTCCCTGACAAGCCCACAGAACTGATGGAACACCTTCACTTCAAGATACTGGCCAGCCCCACCGCCACCCTCCGAGGAACCCTCATCTACCGACCCCCTGGACCCCGCGGACCCTTTGCCAACTCCATCACGGACATTATCTCCCCGCAGGCCATCGCATCCACCAACTACACCCTGCTGGGAGACCTCAACTTCCACCTCGACAACCAACTGGACCCCAACACCACATCCCTCCTGGACAACCTCCACAACATTGGACTCCGCCAGATCGTGAACGAGCCCACGCACTCAGCAGGACACACCCTCGACCCCCTCTTCACTACAGGAAACTCCATCACCTTCAGCCACACCACCGAACTCCCATGGACCGACCATCGTTGCGTCCACTTCACCTTCAGAACACCCACCATCCACAGACACCAGCACCTGCTTCCACGAAGAAACTGGACCAAAATCACCGACGAACAGCTCACCTCCTCACTCAACAACTCCACCCCAACCATCACGGAAAACGACGACCCCAACACCGCAGCCCGAACCCTGCATAGATGGATCTCGGACAGCACCAACACCATAGCCCCCTCAAGAAAAACAACAATACCCGCGCCAAGAAAGCCAGATGGTTTACCACCGAACTTCGAGAGTCCAGACGCACATGCCGCCGCCTCGAAAAGGCCTGGAGGAACACCAAATCCACAGAAGCCCACAACAACTTCAGAGCCGCCACCAACGCCCACCATCAACTCATCAGAGAAACGAGGAAAAAGCAATTGAAGACAGAATCTCCACCCACGCGCACAACAGCAAGGAACTCTTCAGCATCATCAAGGAGTTCGCCCAACCCACCAGCGAGTCTACCGACATCCCTCCCTCACAAGACCTCTGCGACAAACTCAGCACCTTTTTCCACCACAAAATCAAGAGCATCTACGACAACTTCGACGAAGACAACCAACACACTGAACCCTCACCAACCACCCCCGACACCCGGAAACCAGCGATTGATGACTGGACAGCCCTCACCACCGAAGACACACTGAAGACAATGAAGTCAATCCACTCAGGGGCCCCCACGGACCCCTGCCCCCACCACATCTTCAACAGAGCCGCCGACACCATCGCACCCATGCTCCGCCACACCATCAACCGCTCCCTGGCGACCACCTCGTTCCCCAACGACTGGAAACACGCCGAGGTCAACCCCCTCCTAAAGAAACCCTCAGCGGACCCCACCGACCTCAAAAACTACAGACCCATTTCCCTGCTCCCGTTCCCAGCGAAAGTCATCGAGAAAGCCATCAACAGCCAACTCGCCACATTCATTGAAGAACACAACATCCTCGACTCCTCCCAATCCGGCTTCAGAAAAAACCACAGTACGGAAACCGCCCTCCTCGCCGCAACAGACGACATCCGCACCCTACTGGACAAAGGAGAAACAGTAGCCCTCATCCTCCTCGACCTATCAGCGGCGTTCGACACAGTCTCCCACCGCACCCTAATACGCAGACTCTACGACGCAGGAATCCAGGACAAGGCCCTCGACTGGATCTGCTCCTTCCTCTCCGGCAGGACGCAGCGGGTCAGACTCCCCTCTTTCCTCTCAGACCCCACACCTACCACCTGCGGATTCCCTCAGGGCTCCTCCCTCAGCCCGACGCTCTTCAACGTCTACATGGCTCCACTTGCCCCCATCGTCAGAACCTACGGACTCAACATCGTGTCATACGCAGACGACACCCAGCTCATCCTCTCTCTATCCAACGAGCCCAACACCGCCAGACGCAACTTTCGAGAAGGCATGGAAGCCGTCGCCAAATGGATGAAAAACAGCTGCCTACAACTAAACACCAACAAAACAGAAGTACTCATCATGGGCCCAAACCCCGACGCCTGGAACGACACCAGGTGGCCCCCCGCCCTCGGAAACCCGCCAACCCCCACAGACCACGCACACAACCTGGGAATCATCCTGGACTCCGAGCTCAAAATGGACCGCCAGATCAACTCTGTCTCGTCTTCCTGCTTCCACACCCTCTGCCTCCTTCGTAAGACCTTCAAATGGATCCCCCTCGAACACCGAAAGACAGTCACTCACGCCCTGGTCACCAGCAGACTCGACTACGGCAACACACTCTACGCCGGAATAAACAAAAACCTCATCCGCAAGCTACAGAACATCCAGAACGCCACCGCAAGACTGGTCCTCAACCTGCCAAAACACTGCCACATCTCCCAGCACCTGCGCACACTCCACTTGCTCCCCGTCGAGGCGAGAATCACCTTTAAGATGCTCACCCACGCACACAAGGCCCTCCACGGCACCGGACCAGCATACCTGAACAGCCGACTCAAATTCCACGCACCCCAAAGGACCCTACGATCAGCCCAGCTCTCCTACGCCGTGGTCCCCCGCACCAGAAAGACCAGATCGGGAGGCCGCTCCTTCTCCTTCCTCGCGGCCAAAGCATGGAACGCCCTTCCGCTCCACCTCAGACAGACAACATCGCTCCCCATCTTTGCAAGAAACCTCAAAACCTGGCTCTTCGACAGAACCCCTCCTTGATGGAATGGAACTTGCACCCCTAGCGCCTTGAGACCCTTACGGGTGAGTAGTCGCGCTTTAACAAACTCCTGATTGATTGATTGATTGAGAAGGCTGCATCATTTTGGGGATGGTGTATCTGTGGGTGGGGGAACCTGGGACAGGGTGTGGTGGGGGAACCTTTGTTGTGGGTGACTGAGGGATGGAGGAAGGAGACTGTGTGGTTGACCTGCAGGGCGGTGGCGGGGTCTTGCTCTTCCGGGACCGGGGGGACTTGCGGGTGGGGGCCTCAGGCTGTCTGCGCCTGGGGGAGGGTGTCCGGGGGCGATGGGCACTCCCCTCTGTGTGGGTGGACTTCCTCTTCCCCCTGTATGCTGGATCAGAGGGGAAGAGGCTGAGGTCACAGAGGAAGTGTTGCTTTGTAGGTGGGGTTGCAGGTGAGGCAAGGGAAGGGATCTTGGAGGGAGAGAATTTTGAGGACTGCGGAGTGACTGTGGATGCCTGTGTGTGTGTCTGTTCCCCATCCCCTGTGGGTGTGGTATCAGTCCCCTGAGGATGCTTGTGTGCACGTTTTGCCCTTGTTTTGTGTGTTTCTGTGCTGCTCGTGTCTGTGTGTTTGGGTGATTGTGCAGGTGTGCATGTGCTTGGGACATGTAGGGTGCCAGGAAGTGTGGATGGGGCAGAGGTAGGAGGGGTGATGGACTGTTGGAGGAGGGACACTGCTGCCGTCAGGGAGGAGTCCATGGACTTATTGCTCCTCTGTAGGGCAGACATGCCCTCGAGATGCCCTCCATGAACGACACCAGCTGTGTCAACAGAGTGGTGTGTGCATGGAGGACACTCAGCATTGCTGTCTGCCCTACATGGAGCTGCCGAGTAGGTACACAGACTCCTCACTCAGGGCAGCAGGGGACACAGGGGCAGGGGTGCGGTGCCTGGCACGAAGGAGACACGCTCCCGAACACGGGAGCCTCCAAGGACCTCTGGAATGGGAGCCAATGGGAGGGCGGTGGTGGTGGTGCTGGTGGTGGCGGGGCCAGACATACTAGCTGGGGTGTGGTGGCTGCTGACACCCGCCTCCACAAGGGAGTCATCCTCCGAGCTGCTGTGGTCCTCAGCTGAGGTGGATGGTGCTGAGGACTCCTCGGTGTGGCTCCCCTCACCCTCCATGCCACTGGGTCCCTCCGACCACTCATCGCCTGCTGACCCAGTCTGACTCTGCAGCTCCTCCTGGTCCGTGGAGCTGTCCCCTCCTGTGGCCGTGGATGTATCTGCAAACAATTAGGGAAACAGACAAACATCAGTCACCTGCACTGACCGCACACACCACAGTAAGTACAGCATGTAGGAGAGTAGGATCTGCTTCACAGGGGTACCCCCACTTTTTGCTGATACTTCACTGGTTTTCGACATTAGTCTGGCTGGGGCCCTGCTATTCAGAACCCCAGCCTAGCTGTTTCCTCTTTAAAAGGGTCTCCATGTGCCTTAGGCACATCACTGATTGGGATCTGGAGTGCCCTTGTAAGTCCCTAGTATATGGTATACTATGTACCAAGGGCGTAGGCACCTCAGAGGACCTGCCAGGGGCTGCAGCATGTATTATGCCACCCCTGGTAGGCCATCCAAACTGGCACCACAGGTCTGCTACTGCAGCCTGGGTAAGGTGGTGCATGCACCCCTTGCAGTGGTATAGGTTACCTATATCACTAAATGCATACACACATATAAACCTATAAGTCACTCCTAAGGCAGGCCTTATCAATCCTAAAGGCAGAGTGCATGGTTCCTATGTGAGAGGGTGCCCCTGCCTGAGCAGGGCCCCTCTGCGGCGTTCGGAGACCATCTCTGATGCTGTTTGTAGTGCAGCCTGACCATATACTCTTAAACGCATTATATCCTCGCGGTAAAATGCTAACTATGGAATGGCTGCACCTAAACATGTCGTGTTTGGTGTCAAACATCTTGGAATACTACCCCCCGCCAATCCTGGCGGCGGGGGTAGCATTCCACCCTTCTAGAGGGAAAGGCATGTTAACTCTGACGAGTCCGGTAACTTCTTTCCAGAGCCTGGCATCACAAAATGGATGCTGCTGCCACAGACACGAGTCTGGCCTCCTGCTGCTGGACGAAACTCCGGCAGGGGAGGCCTGGACAATAGGTTTCCTGTCCCAGGGAGGTGTGACCACCTCCCCAGACAGGACAATGTGTATTGGGGCTGGGCGGGAGCACTTTCGGGTGCTTTGAAGTCCTGCACTGGGGGCACATTTGGTGTCCCTGTGCATACCCCAGTTCAAACCGGATCAGGGCTTGCAGCCCCTGCTTTGGGGCGAACTGGACAAAGGGAAAGGGTGTAGCCACCCCTCGGCCCTGACCCACCCATAGGTGGGGCCACAGAGTAGTCCATCCCCTATTTTTAGAATAAAGGTAGGAACCCAGTCCCTAGGACTTTAGATTATACCTGGACGAAACTCTGAAACAGAATCCTGGACCTTCGACGCTCTACTCACGATTAGAGGACTGAAGAATCTCCCTTGGGGTCAAGGAGTGACTCCCTGCTTGGCAGGCACCAAAGAAGCATCTGTCCGGTTCGCATCACTGAAGCTCCTGCCGGACGCCGAAGTCATCGCATCACCAGAGGTGGATTCTCAGACTTCCCCGAGGCTACCCTGAGTCCCCAGCAAAGCTGAGGCCCATGGCTATCGTGGGTGACGTGAGACCGTGACCCCTGGACACCGAGCACATTTGCAAGTGCACCATCTTCTGGGTCTCCCAAGAAGTCGTGCTTTGGGCTCCGAGTAGCCCTAGCCTCCAGCACCACCTGCACCGAAGATCACTGGCCCCCACTCCACAAGTGTCCTGTAAGCCAGCTCCACGTGCGGCGTCACAAGGCTCCTTTGCGGTCGCTAGCCCGTTGGCTAGTAGCCCTTAACGAAGGCCAATCTTTTCTTTACTTAGCAGTCTGGTTGCTCCAGGCCTGCCCTCACTTACCCTCGCTGGGTGAGTTCCCCAGACCTTGCTGGTCTGCATCATCGACGATCTACATCTTACTCGAGACTTGCCGTTGCCAAGGCTTGTTGGGTCCAATCTGGTCGCCGACACCTCTGCACTCGACAGACATCGAGCAACAGCCCGAATCCTGCTCCTGGTCGCCGACAACACCTCCCGGACCTCGTGGCTGAAGAGTCAAGACGACCGTCATCGAACCTGAAGCACTCGACATCGGTGGGCATCTGTCCATCACCTCCTGGTCACTGGCTAGTGACCCAGACTCTGTCCCCTCTGCTTTCAGGTTCTTCAGAACTCCGATCCACTCTTGGATCCACCCGGACACTTTTCTCCTGGTCGCCAGCAGCACTTTGCAGCAGATCGCCATAAGAACCAACGACGAAACCCGACCCCGAAAGGCACCTATGCACCCGGCTTCCCTGGGTGAGGTAACACGAGTACTCCGGTGATCCCGTGGGTAGAGACTCTTCAAAGTCCTAGATCTCAAGGGGATTTGTCCTAGTCCTCTTTTAAGTGTCCCTTTCCTCTATTTTCCCGATCCCGACTTTCTCCATAGAAGTTAACGGCGTATCGCGGTTGTGTATTTACACTGCACGCGTCTCCCGTGGGTCCCCTGTGTCACTACCTTGGGTGGTTCCTTGTGGTCCAAGCACTTCTAGAGGCTCTAGGCCTAGTGTCTAGTTCAGTCGTGGTTCGCATACCACTTTATTGGTATATGGTTTGGTACGCCCTAGGGCCCAAACGTGTATTTGTGCTATTACTGTGATTTAAGATCTTATAACCTATGTATCTTCGAACTCTAGCCTCATAAAGAGACTAGAGGGGTGTGTTTAGTAATAAATACATATATTTTGAATATATACCTGGTGTGGTGCTCTTTCATTTGGTCACTCAAGAGATTATAGACTGGTAAAACAAGCTGCTTTACATTCCTTCAAGACTTAGCCTGAAGGCTGCTCTCCATAGCTACCACTAGGATAGCTTTCAATAAGGTTGTCTTTAACCTACCTACCATAAGAGTCGATTTGGACTGGTGCAAGGTGCCCACTATAATTAGTGGACAGCATATGCCAGGCCAACTTCTCACATTGGTGTGCAGCGTGTGGGATTCCAGCTTGCTATTGTTTTACCAGATAATCTCAATTGAATTGATCAACTGAAAACCACTAAAGGTACCTAAGGTACATATAATTTAAGCTTAGAATATCAGTAAGTTCTACTGAACTTAGAGTTGTGTGTGAAGGGATAGCACAACCCTTTCTACAACTCAAGAGAGTTTAGTAGGCCACACTAGAGTAGGTAGTGCATACACCACACCACACTAGTAATGTCTTTAAAAGCAGGATCCAAAGATGCCCTGCAGGAAGCCATTGAGCTTCCCCTCCAAGTATGACACACTCCCATTCTTGGAACTGAGAGCTTTGTGTAACGTGAGGAAATTAAGGACAGGCCAAAGTCCCACCACCCAACACCTCCAGGAGTTGTTGGTGGCTTATGATCTTAGTAAGTCTTCAGAGACTGAAGGGGTAGGGGCAGAGGGTGGGCCAGCAGATGAGGAAGGGACCAGGGGTACTACTACCCCCAGCCCCGTCTCTGAAACTGACCAGGAGGGTGACAATGACCCTGACCTGGAAAACCCAATCCCTTCTGGGGAAGATGAGGATGAGGATCTGGAGAACCACACCTTTGTCCCCCCAGGAAGGATTATGAGTGTGCTCAGAAAGTCTAGGTCTCCTTCTCAGGAGTCTAACCACTCTGGCACCTCAATAGGGAGCTCTGTCTCTTCTCACAGGAGGGAATCCTCTCATGAGAGAAGAAAGAGACTGGTCCAGTATGAGGAAACTCAACTGGAGATCAGGAAGAAGCAATTGGCTTTAGATAGAGAATCCCTAGATCTCCTTAAAGAGAGAAGAAAGTTGGGACTAGAGTCCCATGGTGGCAGCCATGTCCCTAGAGATAGGGAAAGGTCCTATGACCATAGGAACCTGAGCAAGATTGTCCCTCCCTACCAGAGTGGGGATGATATCCACAAATGGATAACTGCTTTAGAGAGGGCCTGTAAAGTACAGAAGGTCCCTCAGGAGCAGTGGGCAGCAATCTTGTGGCTCTCCTTTGCTGACAAAGGTAGAGACAAGCTCCTCACTGTTAGAGAGGAGGATGCTGACAATTACAAGGTCTTGAAGAGTGCTCTTATTGATGGGTTTGGCCTAACCACTGAACAGTACAGGTTGAAGTTCAGAGACACCCAAAAAGCACAGACTCAAGACTGGGTAGACTATGTGGATTGTTCTGCCAAGGCTCTGGAAGGCTGGTTGATGGGCAGTAAGGTGTGTGACTTCTCAGGATTGTATAATCTGATAATGAGGGAGCAGATTCTTAATAACTGTCAAAACCAGCTGTTGCATCAGTACCTGGTTGACTCTGATCTGACCTCTCCCCAAGAATTGGGAAAGAAGGCAGACAAATGGGTCAGAACCAGGGTGAAGCAGAAGGTACAGAACCAAGGTGGGGAAACCAAGAAGCAAGATGCTAAGAACTCTGACAAGGGTGGGGAGAAGGGTAAAGATCAAAAGTCTTCATCAGGCCCCCAAAAATCTTCTTCTGGTGGGGATTCCCAGTCTACCAAGGGTAAAGGCCAAAGAAAACCATGGTGCAAGGTCTGTAAGCAAAAGACCCACTGGACCAGTGATTGCACCAAGTCCAAAGACTCCAGTCCAGCACCCACCAATGCCCCTAAGGCACCTGTTCCCCTAGTACAGTTGGTGGAAGTGCTCCAGCAAAGGGTTTAGTAGGGTTCACCCTGGGAACTGAGTTGGGCTCTGACTTAGTCAGGGAACTGACTCAGGCTGTGTTAGTCTGTGATGGAGGCATGGATGTGACCTCCACTGTGAGTCCCAGTAATCTGGGCAAGTACAGACAACAGCCTTTAATCAATGGACGAGAGGCTTTGGCATTTAGGGACACAGGGGCAAGTGTCACAATGGTGACACAAGACCTTGTGCTACCTGGGCAAGTTATACTTGGTGAAATGTACCAAGTGACCAATGCTAGCAATGTCAGAACAGACCATACTCTGGCAGTTGTTAACTTCTCCTGGGGAGGGGTAACTGGCCTTAAGAAGGTTGTGGTAAGTGCAAACCTACCAGTCGAATGCTTGCTTGGCAATGACTTAGAGACTTCTGCTTGGGCAGAAGTGGAGCTCAGGACCCATGCAGAAATGCTGGGGATCCCTGCAGATGTGTTTGCTGTGACCAGGTCACAAGCTAAACTGTCTAAAACTGAACAGGCCTTGGATTCTGGAAGAATGGACCAAGTGCCTTCCAAGAGGAGGAGTAGTAGGGTTAAGGCAGTGCCTTCCCCCTTGGCTCAGGAGGAAGATCAGTCCCTTGAGGGGGATGATCTCAGCCCTGAAGAAGGAACTGTCCCAGAGGAGCTTGAACCTGAACAGGTTGAGTTCTTGGGGACAGGGGACCTTCTAGGGCAGATCTGAGCCAGGAGCAGCAGAGCTGCCCCTCCTTGAACCCCTCAGACAGCAAGCTGCTGCTGAGGCTGCTGGGAAAGCTAGTGGTCCCCATACAGTGTATTGGGATGATGGACTCCTGTACTCAGAGAGTAGAGACCCCAAGCCTGGTGCTACCAGGAGGTTGGTAATACCTTTGAAGTTCAGGGGCTTCCTATTGACCCTAGCCCATGATATTCCCTTAGCAGGACACCTGGGCCAGAACAAGACTTGGGACAGGATTGTCCCTCACTTTCACTGGCCCCACATGTCTGAAGACAGTAGGGAGTTTTGTCGCTCCTGTGTAACCTGCCAAGCCAGTGGCAAAGCAGGTGGCACTACAAAGGCCCCCTGATACCACTACCTGTGGTGGGGGTGCCCTTTGAGAGGGTAGGGATTGACATTGTTGGTCCCATGGATCCCCAAACAGCCTCTGGGCACAGGTTTATCCTGGTGGTAGTGGATCATGCCACCAGGTACCCAGAAGCTATTCCCCTCAGGACCACTACAGCACCTGTGGTGGCAAGGGCCCTCCTGGGAATCTTCTCAAGAGTGGGCTTTCCTAAGGAGGTAGTATCAGACAGGGGTGCAAACTTCATGTCTGGTTACTTAAAAGCAATGTGGAAGGAGTGTGGAGTTACTTATAAGTTCACCACACCCTATCACCCACAATGCAATGGTTTAGTTGAGAGATTCAACAAAACCTTGAAGGGCATGATTAAAGGGCTCCCAGAAAAGCTTAGGCGTAGATGGGACATACTCTTGCCCTGCCTTCTATTCGCATATAGGGAGGTGCCTCAGAAGGGGGTTGGTTACAGCCCTTTGAACTTCTGTTTGGCCACCCTGTGAGGGGTCCACTGTGCTTGGTGAAGGAAGGATGGGAGTTACCTCTCAAGCCCCCAAAGCAAGATATAGTGGACTATGTACTTGGTCTCCGCTCCAGGATGGCTGAGTACATGAAAAAGGCAACCAAAAACCTTGAGGCTAGCCAGGAACTGCAGAAGGCCTGGCATGACCAAAAGGCTGTTCTGACTGTTTACCAGCCAGGACAGAAGGTGTGGGTGTTGGAGCCAGTGGCCCCAGCAGCTCTCCAAGACAAATGGAGTGGACCCCACACTATTGTTGAACAGAAGGGTGAGGTCACTTACTTAGTGGACCTAGGAACACCCAGGAGTCCCCAAAGGGTTCTCCATGTCAACAGACTTAAGCCATATGTGGACAGGGCAGACATGGGCTTGCTCATGGCTACTGATGAAGGGCAGGAGGAAGAGAGTGACCCACTCCCTGACCTGCTCTCACAGAACCCTGACGATGGGTCAGTTGATGGTGCAGCCTTGGCAGGCAGCCTCACTACCTAGCAACAAACTGATTGCAGGCAAGTCCTCAATCAGTTTAGGCATATGTTTTCACTGACACCCAGTCAGACCACCTGGTGCACTCATGAAGTGGACACTGGGGACAGTCTGCCTATTAAAAACAAGATTTATAGGCAACCTGACCATGTCAGGGACTGTATCAGGACTGAAGTCCAGAAGATGTTGGAATTGGGAGTGATTGAGCCCTCAGATAGCCCTTGGGCTAGTCCAGTAGTCCTAGTACCTAAACCTCACACCAGTGGTGGGAAAAGAGAGATGAGGTTTTGTGTAGACTACAGAGGCCTCAATGCAGTCACTAGGACTGATGCCCATCCAATACCCAGGGCAGATGAGCTCATAGATACTTTGGCCTCTGCCAAATATCTCAGCACATTTGACCTAACAGTTGGCTACTGGCAGATCAGACTAGCTGATGCTGCAAAGCCCAAAACAGCATTTTCAACCCCTAGTGGGCATTATCAATTTGTGGTGATGCCCTTTGGTCTGAAAAATGCACCTGCCACTTTCCAGAGGTTGGTGAACACAGTTCTCACAGGACTGGAAGCCTATAGTGCAGCTTATCTAGATGATATTGCTGTATTTAGCTCCACCTGGGAGGATCACCTGGTCCACCTCAGGAATGTTTTACAGGCCCTGCAAAAGGCAGGCCTGACTATCAAGGCCACTAAGTGCCAGATAGGGCAGAGTCAGGTTGTGTACCTGGGCCACCTTGTGGGTGGAGGCCAGGTTCAACCTTTGCAGAGCAAGATCCAGACCATCATGGACTGGACTGCTCCCACTACCCAGACTCAGGTGAGAGCCTTCTTAGGCCTGACTGGGTATTATAGGAGATTTGTCAAGGGGTATGGATCAATAGTGACACCCTTGAATGACTTAACTTCTAAGAAAATGCCCAAAAGGTTCAGTGGACAGTTAGCTGTCAAAAGGCATTTGATGACCTCAAGCAGGCCATGTGCACTGCTCCAATTCTGCAGAGTCCTGATTACTCCAAGAAGTTCATTGTTCAAACTGATGCATCTGAGTTGGGGGTAGGGGCTGTACTGTCACAATTGAATGAAGAAGGTCAGGATCAGCCAGTAGCTTTTATTAGCAGAAGGCTGACCCCTAGAGAGAAACGTTGGTCAGCCATAGAGAGGGAGGCCTTTGCTGTGGTCTGGGCTCTGAAGAAGTTGAGGCCATACTTGTTTGGTACACACTTCCTGGTTCAGACAGACCATAAGCCCCTCTTATGGCTAAAACAAATGAAGGGTGAAAACCCCAAACTGCTTAGGTGGTCCATTTCCCTACAGGGGATGGACTTTACAGTGGAACATAGGCCTGGGAGTAACCATGCGAATGCAGATGGACTCTCTAGGTATTTCCACTTAGAACATGAAGACTTAACTGGGCAAGGTTAGTTTAATGTCCCTACGTTTGGGGGGTTGTGTAGGAGAGTAGGATCTGCTTCACAGGGGTACCCCCACTTTTTGCTGATACTTCACTGGTTTTCGACATTAGTCTGGCTGGGGCCCTGCTATTCAGAACCCCAGCCTAGCTGTTTCCTCTTTAAAAGGGTCTCCATGTGCCTTAGGCACATCACTGATTGGGATCTGGAGTGCCCTTGTAAGTCCCTAGTATATGGTATACTATGTACCAAGGGCGTAGGCACCTCAGAGGCCTGCCAGGGGCTGCAGCATGTATTATGCCACCCCTGGTAGGCCATCCAAACTGGCACCACAGGTCTGCTACTGCAGCCTGGGTAAGGTGGTGCATGCACCCCTTGCAGTGGTATAGGTTACCTATATCACTAAATGCATACACACATATAAACCTATAAGTCACTCCTAAGGCAGGCCTTATCAATCCTAAAGGCAGAGTGCATGGTTCCTATGTGAGAGGGTGCCCCTGCCTGAGCAGGGCCCCTCTGCGGCGTTCGGAGACCATCTCTGATGCTGTTTGTAGTGCAGCCTGACCATATACTCTTAAACGCATTATATCCTCGCGGTAAAATGCTAACTATGGAATGGCTGCACCTAAACATGTCGTGTTTGGTGTCAAACATCTTGGAATACTACCCCCCGCCAATCCTGGCGGCGGGGTAGCATTCCACCCTTCTAGAGGGAAAGGCATGTTAACTCTGACGAGTCCGGTAACTTCTTTCCAGAGCCTGGCATCACAAAATGGATGCTGCTGCCACAGACACGAGTCTGGCCTCCTGCTGCTGGACGAAACTCCGGCAGGGGAGGCCTGGACAATAGGTTTCCTGTCCCAGGGAGGTGTGACCACCTCCCCAGACAGGACAATGTGTATTGGGGCTGGGCGGGAGCACTTTCGGGTGCTTTGAAGTCCTGCACTGGGGGCACATTTGGTGTCCCTGTGCATACCCCAGTTCAAACCGGATCAGGGGCTTGCAGCCCCTGCTTTGGCGCGAACTGGACAAAGGGAAAGGGGTGTAGCCACCCCTCGGCCCTGACCCACCCATAGGTGGGGCCACAGAGTAGTCCATCCCCTATTTTTAGAATAAAGGTAGGAACCCAGTCCCTAGGACTTTAGATTATACCTGGACGAAACTCTGAAACAGAATCCTGGACCTTCGACGCTCTACTCACGATTAGAGGACTGAAGAATCTCCCTTGGGGTCAAGGAGTGACTCCCCTGCTTGGCAGGCACCAAAGAAGCATCTGTCCGGTTCGCATCACTAAAGCTCCCGTCGGACGCCGAAGTCATCGCATCACCAGAGGTGGATTCTCAGACTTCCCCGAGGCTACCCTGAGTCCCCAGCAAAGCTGAGGCTCGTGGCTATCGTGGGTGACATGAGACCGTGACCCCTGGACACCGAGCACATTTGCAAGTGCACCATCTTCTGGGTCTCCCAAGAAGTCGTGCTTTGGGCTCCGAGTAGCCCTAGCCTCCAGCACCACCTGCACCGAAGATCACTGGCCCCCACTCCACGAGTGTCCTGTAAGCCAGCTCCACGTGCGGCATCACGAGGCTCCTTCGCGGTCGCTAGCCCGTTGGCTAGTAGCCCTTAACGAAGGCCAATCTTTTCTTTACTTGGCAGTCTGGTTGCTCCAGGCCTGCCCTCACTTACCCTTGCTGGGTGAGTTCCCCAGACCTTGCTGGTCTGCATCATCGACGATCTACATCTTACTCGAGACTTGCCGTTGCCAAGGCTTGTTGGGTCCAATCTGGTCGCCGACACCTCTGCACTCGACAAACATCGAGCAACAGCCCGAATCCTGCTCCTGGTCACCGACAACGCCTCCCGGACCTCGTGGCTGAAGAGTCAAGACGACCGTCATCGAACCTGAAGCACTCGACATCGGTGGGCATCTGTCCATCACCTCCCTGGTCACTGGCTAGTGACCCAGACTCTGTCCCCTCTGCTTTCAGGTTCTTCAGAACTCCGATCCACTCTTGGATCCACCCGGACACTTTTCTCCTGGTCGCCAGCAGCACTTTGCAGCAGATCGCCATAAGAACCAACGACGAAACCCGACCCCGAAAGGCACCTATGCACCCGGCTTCCCTGGGTGAGGTAACACGAGTACTCCGGTGCTCCCGTGGGTAGAGACTCTTCAAAGTCCTAGATCTCAAGGGGTTTTGTCCTAGTCCTCTTTTAAGTGTCCCTTTCCTCTATTTTCCCGATCCCGACTTTCTCCATAGAAGTTAACGGCGTATCGCGGTTGTGTATTTACACTGCACGCGTCTCCCGTGGGTCACCTGTGTCACTACCTTGGGTGGTTCCTTGTGGTCCAAGCACTTCTAGAGGCTCTAGGCCTAGTGTCTAGTTCAGTCGTGGTTCGCATACCACTTTATTGGTATATGGTTTGGTACGCCCCTAGGGCCCAAACGTGTATTTGTGCTATTACTGTGATTTAAGATCTTATAACCTATGTACTTCGAACTCTAGCCTCATAAAGAGACTAGAGGGGTGTGTTTAGTAATAAATACATATATTTTGAATATATACCTGGTGTGGTGCTCTTTCATTTGGTCACTCAAGAGATTATAGACTGGTAAAACAAGCTGCTTTACATTCCTTCAAGACTTAGCCTGAAGGCTGCTCTCCATAGCTACCACTAGGATAGCTTTCAATAAGGTTGTCTTTAACCTACCTACCATAAGAGTCGATTTGGACTGGTGCAAGGTGCCCACTATAATTAGTGGACAGCATATGCCAGGCCAACTTCTCACACAGCACATTAAAGAGCAAGCCCTGGCATCCTCAGTTGAACATTGCCAAAAGTCCTCACACAGATTAGGAGAAGCCAATTGTCAGTCTGATGGTCAACCATGGCACTCACACCCCTCCTGCCCTTGCACCCATCTGTCTGGTGCCTGTTGGATGTTAATACCCCAGTGTGGACACATGCACCACGTACACAGTTGTTGGACATTGCAGAGAACACAGTGAAGTATGTGAACATGCACACATCACATCTCTTGCCACTGAGTCAGTACAGGTGTCCGGATAAGGGGATGGGCAGAGTCTAATTAGAAATGCATGTGATGCATACCAGCACCAGACACCATGATGCACCCATGTCCGGATAGTCAATGCCACAATGGGGTGCATGTTGCACATGTCACTCCCCTGCAGGATCACTCTTAGGAAGTTAAATGCCATGGCACAGGCATGCCTGCAAAGTCATACATCACTGTCTCCAGTCACATGGGCATGGCAGCCAGCCAACAACAGTCTGCACTGTGTCACAATCCTAGGAAATGGGGAATGCAAGTTATGTAGCTGACAAGTGCACATGTCCATCCCCCACAAACCACATCATCTGAACTCTTATTTGGCCATGTCATGCCAATTGGACATATGGGAGACATGAAACACAACTCTATGAACCTGAGCACCTCACAGTCTGCTGTGAATGTAAAACAGCTGCCTGAAGTTCACAGTCACATACACCTGTGTGCACAGTCAAGTGATCAAACACCTATGAGTCACAGAAGTATCGTCTCTCATGGTCACATCTCAGATGGCATGCTGAGCCCTAAACGATAAACATCCCAGTAGTCCTGACAACGAAGCCACAGCACAATGACACAGAGACAGACACCTGAGGGAACATTTCACTGATCACAACATGTCAGCTGATACACGGGAGTGGGAGTACAGAGTGTATTGTATGCCCTGGAGTAGGCATGACTGTCCTGCTCCACCTGAAAGAGGGATGAGCCCTGGACAGTAGGCAGGTGGTTAAGCATGTTTGATACACTTGATAAACATACTCCTGAGGCCCAAACATTTTTCCCACCCACAGCATGGGTGTGTGCCATATACCCCAGGGACATGTGGTGATTCAGATCAGCAAGTGGACCACATATCAAAGTTACACCCAGATTACATGTCAGAACTTAGGCATTGTGTAAGCAATTGACCCACCCATGAATCCCACAACAAAGTCACGGGAACAAATGCTGTCCCCCACCTTGAGCAAAGCAAAATGCAAGGACACAGTACCCAAGTGACACAATTTCCTGACTGTAAGGGCCACACATATGCGTATCAGATGAGGAGTGGGCATGTCACAATTGAGGGACATGGGTCCTGGACCACAAGACTGATGTACTGTGGAAGTTTAACCAGGCCAGAGGAGGGCACATAGCATGTCAGACAAAGTACACAGTGCAGTCATGGACTCACCCCTCCTTGCTGCTGTCTGGCCTTCAGCTGCCCATCCAGGTCAGTGAAGACCACCGCCAGGATCCTGAGCATGTGGGGGTCAGGGTCCGGTGTCCGCCCCTCCTGCGAGGAGGCGACAGCTTCAGCTGGACCCTTGCGATCCTCCGGGTCCAGCCCCAAAGGTCCTGCCACCTCTTCTGGCAGTTGCGGATCCGGCGCTTGTAGACCCCCACGGATCTTACTGCCAGGGCGATGGTCAGCCAGATTTCCTGCTTCTGGTGGACATCAACCTGTCAGGATGACAAAGTGACAATGCCATTACTACACATGCAACATATCCGTGCATCACACAGTTGGATATACATGTCTCAATCACAGGGGCATATGATGTACACAGGCAGTGCAACGATGGCTATGAACAGTTTGCCAGCAGTTACTACATGGTATCATTGCATGGGAAGTAAACCTTGTTGGAATGCACTGTTGCTGCACTGTACCTGTTCAGTGCATGTAACTACACACTTTGGGGGGTGAGAACTACTCTGTGAGCATGCTAGCCAGTGGTGTGCACACTGTAAGTCTTGCTAGTCAGACAACATGCACAATTAGTAAGGCAGTGGACAGCACACTCACCTGCTCCCCTGGTTTCCCATACACCTTGCTGTACTGTGGAAGGAGGCTGTCCAGCAGGGCCTGGTTCTCCTCAAGGCTGAAGGCTGGGGCTCTCTCCACAGTACGTGCCATTGCAGTAGCCAGAGGATGCAGAGACAGCAGCAGTGTTGGTGGCAGATGTCGTCCTGGAGCATGTAGTGCAGGCAAGTGAGCTCTCAGGGGAACAGCCAGCATTATATGTGTGCTGCAGAGGCAGATACTGTCCCATGTGTCCAAAGTGATAGGTCCAAGTCGTTTGCATCTTCTGAATCTGGCCAATCCATGGAATAGCACCACTTATACACGCCCACAGCATCCTTCAAAAGTTAAACTTCATGACACCCATGTATTTGCAACATTGTTGTGGCTGGCCAACTGAATTCACTGCATCAGACTTGTTACAGCTTCGAAAACGTGTCCGTTGCCATGCCAGGCCCTAGCCAATGCATGCGCACCGTCCGGACCATTGCTGTACAACGTGTATTTAAAAAAACAACGCGTACACGCTCACATCACATGCAATGTCCAATGCGTGCACACCGATCGGTCCATTGCTGTACAACGCGTACCCGCTCACAACAGATGCAATGGCCAGTGCGTGCACACCGATCGGTCCATTGCTGTACAACGCGTATTCCGGGAAACAACGCGTACCCGCTTACAACAGATGCAATGGCCAGTGCATGCACACCGATCGGTCCATTGCTGTACAACGCATACCCGCTCACAACAGATGCAATGGCCAGTGCGTGCACACCGATCGGTCCATTGCTGTACAACGCGTATTCTGGGAAACAACGCGTACCCGCTCACAACAGATGCAATGGACAGTGCGTGCACACCGATCGGTCCATTGCTGTACAACGCGTACCCGCTCACAACAGATTCAATGGCCAGTGCGTGCACACCGATTGGTCCATTGCTGTACAACGCGTACCCGCTCACAACAGATTCAATGGCCAGTGCGTGCACACCGATCGGTCCATTGCTGTACAATGCGTATTCCGGGAAACAACGCGTACCCGCTCACAACAGATGCAATGGCCAGTGCGTTGACACCGATCGGTCCATTGCTGTACAACGCGTACCCGCTCACAACAGATGCAATGGCCAGTACGTGCACACTGATCTGTCCATTGCTGTACAACGCGTATTCTGGTAAACAACGCGTACCCGCTCACAACAGATGCAATGGCCAGTGCGTGCACACCGATCGGTCCATTGCTGTACAACGCGTACCCGCTCACAACAGATTCAATGGCCAGTGCGTGCACACCGATCGGTCCATTGCTGTACAACGCGTACCCACTCACAACAGATTCAATGGCCAGTGCGTGCACACCGATCGATCCATTGCTGTACAACGCGTATTCCGGGAAACAACGCGTACCCGCTCACAACAGATGCAATGGCCAGTGCGTGCACACCGATCGGTCCATTTCTGTACAACGCGTACCCGCTCACAACAGATGCAATGGCCAGTGCGTGCACACCGATCGGTCCATTGCTGTACAACGCGTATTCCGGGAAACAACGCGTACCCGCACACAACAGATGCAATGGCCAGTGCGTGCACACCGATCGGTCCATTGCTGTACAACGCATCCCTGTACAGGTCACTCGCATATGTCACCATGCTTGTCACTGGTGAACGTATGCCAGCCACATATACTTGCCAGGGACTATGGGGCACACCTACAACACCACACCCAGTCCACACTGTATCCTAAGGCATGTAAGGCTGCATTACCTTTTCTGTGTATGGGGTAAACATGTGGTTTTTGGGGTGGCACTTGGGGGCAGCCACTCCCAGGCTGTGCACGTGTTCATGGGGACAGGATCCTTTGTGTGTTGTGCACATGACCACTGTGATGTGCAACTGTTCATTTCGGAGCATGTGGCATGGTCACATTTCCAGGTTGTGTATGTGTATGACATGTCACATACCCCCAGAGTCCCATGTGGGAAGGTATGTATGTCACAGGGTGACCCATTGCCACAATAGTGATGGCCCTCCACAGTCTGTGTGCATGTTGTGTTTCCGATGTCTCTGATTCCATGTGCACAATGGGAGACAGTCTCCACATCCACGTTGTTTGTGCATGGACTTTGATGTTGTGCGTGTGTGTGTCACAGACGTCCATGTCTGTCCTGCGGAGGCAACAGGGGCCACTACCTGTGGGAGTCATGTTTGTTTTTCTGACGTGTACATGATACGCCATGTCATGCCAGTGTCCATGTGGCAAGACAGGGTCCCTGGGAATCTACCTGTCAATCAGCTGTGATGCCTGTGGCGCATCTGTCCAGACATGTCACTGTGGTGTGTGTTTGGAACGTGACAGCAGTAAATGGGTACTGTGACACAGCCTAATGGTTTCCCATAGCACAACCTGGAACCTGTTGTCAACACATGTTGAACTGAGATGTTAGATGATGTCCATGTAGGTGCCATATATGTCCATACAGAACGGCAAGCACATCAAGTACTTGTGTCTCGTAATGATGTATCATGTGATATTGAGTATGGTGAATGGCACATATGTGGGGTGACTGACAATCTTTCTTTCTTCACCTATGCACTGCAGGGCACCAGCTGTCCATAGACCATTCCCTGACCTAGCAACGATGGTGGAACGTGACAGCATCCGACGGTACCGCTTCACCAGGCAGCTGATTGAGGATTTGGCAGTGCGCTTGGCCCCACATTTGCAACCTGGCCGGCCGTACCCTACAGCGCTGACCCCCAAGGTGAAGGTGATGGCAGCCCTACACTTCTTTGCCACCGGTACCTTTCAACACACTGTGGCGACTGCTGGTGGGCTGTCACAGACTATGTTCAGCCGTGTGCTACGCGATGTTTTGGAGGCAATGTTGAGATGCCTGAACCAGTACATCTATTTCCCTACACATCAACAACTCACTGACGTCAAGAGTGACTTCTATGCCCTGGGGAGGATGCCACATGTCATTGGCTCCATTGATGGGACACATGTGGCTTTGGTACCACCACAGGCACATGAGCAGGCATACAGGAACAGGAAACATTATCATTCGATCAATGCTCTGGTGGTATGTCTTGCAGATATGACCATCTCACATGTGTGTGCCCGTTTCCCTGGTTCGGCACACAATGCCTACGTGATGAGGAGTAGTCGATCCCGAGGATGATGTCACAGATGCAGAACCAGCATGCCTGGCTTGTCGGTGTGTACTGACTTTGTACCATTGTGTGTGTTCTGCTATGTTGTATTCCGCCCTCTTTTCCAACTCTGCTAATGGGCAATTGTCTGTCTGTAGGTGACTCCGGATACCCCAACATGCCGTGGTTGCTGACACCCCTCAGGAACCCTGTGACACCAGCCCAGATGCGCTACAATGAGGCACATGGTCGGACCAGGAGAGTGATCGAGCGGACATTTGGTCTCCTGAAGAGCCGCTTCCGCTGCCTGGACAAGACAGGAGGGGCCCTCCCATATGCCCCAGCAAAGGTGTGCAAGATTGTCATCGTCTGCTGCATGCTACACAACCTGGCAGTGCGGAAGGAGTTGCCTCTCATCCTGGATGACGATGACCAACATCCGCCACCTGTGGAGGATCCTGGCCTGGGCCACGATGCCAGTGATGATGATGATGATGATGGTGATGTCCGCACACAGCTCATCACCAACTTCTTCAGCTGAATGTGAGAATCCAGAGATGTCATGTCAATGATGTGAGTTTGCATGATATGTGTTGGTGGTGCTCTGGTGCTGTTTGAGTGTGGCCATGTGCTACTTGACTGGAAGCGTGCAGCGATGTGTCCTTACAGGTAGTCTGTACTCCCCAACAGTGTTGACGTGCTAACTTGGTTTTCTGTGAGTATCTTGTGACATGTATTGGCCATGAGTATTGCAGTTCTGTCCTGTTCTTCAGTGCTTTTGACTGTGTGTCATGTCTGTCCTTCACAGGGTACTTTCAGAGTTGTTTGGTGAACTGTGATCCCCGACACCATGATTCAACTTCCAGGGTGGAAGCAGTCGTTTCCCTACAGGTGATGTGCCACACACCCCTGGACTTTATTTCTTCTACACTTGTTGACTGTGTGGCCACTGCCACGTAGGATTACCTTGCATCTGTAGTGGAAACAACATGTTGCAAATGTGTAATAAACCTGTGCTTCACTTTGGGATGTGCGTTGTCTGTGGTCACATATCTGACTGACATGTGCTTACTGTACCTGTGGGCTAGTTAACACAGACTGTGAATAGGTGTGGTGTCTGTGCATTCCACTGTATTTCCTGGCAACATCAGTGTAGGCGATGAGTCTGATGGCCCTGGTGTGAAAGTGTTGTGTAGCCCTAGTGGTGTGTCTCCCTCATATGTGTCACGTCGCCATGACTCACATGACGGTGTTGAACTTGCTGTAGCAGTTAGCATGCACAGTGTCATTTAGCAGATCACCATCTCCATGACAGAAACCACGTTGGAATCACAACAGAGGCAAGTATGGTGTATTAGTGAGTTTATTTCCATACATGTGTGAGGATAGTGCACAGGATGGTGGGTGCTGTACATTGGGATTGGAATCCAAAGTTCCCAGATGAGTTGGAAGTCTTGGTAGCAGAAATGTCCTGAGTAAAGTCCACAGTCATCTGATACATTGGGCCAACCTAAGCTCCCCATGTCATGTGGGAGAGTTGTGTTGCATTCGACAGGGTGAACAGTTTGCACACAAAGGAGAATTTCCAGAACAGGTGTTGGGTTCCTGGGGGATGTACATGGCCATCGGCCTCTCAGTTTTCCTTCCTCGGACGACCCCACTTCTTCCGGGGGACCCTCACGTGCAGGCTGCTGCGGTGCAGAGGACTCTCCGCCAGAGTCATCCTCCCTCCCTGTGGCAGTTGCAGTTGTTGCAGCACCAGATGTTGTGGGCACACAGGGAGGTGTGGCCATGTTGGTGCTAATCTGGCGGAGGCATGTCAATATGTCCCTATGCACTGCTGTCAGTTCTTCCAATGTGTCCCACTTGGACTCCATGCCAGACATGTGTGTCTCCACACGGGACATGTGTGTCTCCACACGGGACATGTGTGAGTCCAAGCGGGCATGATGGGCAGCCTGCTGCTGTTGAATGTCCTTGAGGATCCCCACTACCTGGCAGACCTCTCCGGTGCTATTCTGGTACGCCTCAGCAATGCGTGCCAGTTGTGGGTCATCATGCAGTCCAGGCCCCTCTGCAAACAGCGACCTATGTCTACCACCCTCCCACCACCCCTGGCGACACGTGTGGGACCTGTGGTGGCACGCACAGGTGACCGTAGGCCCACTTGGGGGTTGTTACTGGGGTCGTTGTCCGTTGCTCCACGTTGGGCCGGGGTCCCTGTGCTGTTGTCATCGGTGGTCTTTGGTCTGTCCGTGTTGGCAGGGGTGGTCTGTGTGTTGGCAGTTGTTGGAGGGGTGGGTGCAGGGGGTGCAGATGTTGGTCCTGCTGGTGCTGCATGATGACTCGCACCGGAGGGGCCAGGTAGGTCTTCGCCATCCGAGGAGTGCAGAGGCTGTTCCACACCAGTGAGCTCAGTGTCCCCCGGAGCCTGGGACAGGGACTCCTCATCGTCTGCTGCTGTGTCCCCATCATCACCTGTTTTTGGAAGAGACACACAATGTATGTTATTTTTCTACGGGCATCAATGGTTCACACACCTGACAGTTGTGACTGTACCTCTGGATGCGGGCTTGTACATTGCATTGTCCTAAGTTGTCACAGTCAGAGGTTGATATTGGTGTAGCACATTGTCCTGCCAACCTGAAGCTTTTCAATGTGAATGTTGAGGTGTGTGCATGGCCAGCATTGGTGGTATTTGGTGGACATCCGGCCCTCCTTCTCCCCCCAGCCCAGTTATCCCACCATGAAGCATGCCACCCTTGCAGTGTGTGCAGGTTGACTCTCAGGATGTCAGTCAGTGGTGTCCTGCTGTTGGTTGTTGCACAGTTCCCAGCAGGGCCTGGTGCTCCCCACAGCTGAGGCCAGTGTCAGACATCTTTGAAGTGGCTTTTCACTGGCTGTGAGGTGTGCATGCTTCAGTGTGAGCTTGCTGGGCCATGTGGGTGGGGGATGTTGAGCTGTGACTACCACTCCCATCATGCTATTGCCTACACCCCCCTTCCCAACATGCCCATACTTCCTTCCTTTTGACTCTGCTTCCCTGTGGGGTAGTGTGCCTGTGCTGACAGGATGGCTGACAGTGTTGTCCTGGCGGTTGTTTGGCTACAAGTCCCAATAGTGTCCCTGTGCTTCACACAGCATAACCCAGGGTGGTGGTTCTTTGTGGGATATTTAATCGGAGTGTGAGGCATTGCATTCTCCCAGGTGAGTTGTGTGGAGTTTGTGTTAAGGGGGTGTGTGAGGAAAGCTGCTTGTAACTATGGTCAGAGCTGTCAGTCCTCCTTCCCACCCAGCCAGATATCCCACCATGGAACGTGCTTCCATTGCAGGGAGTGCAAGTTGGCTTTCAGGATGTCAGTCAGTGGTGTCCTGCTGTTGGTTGGTGCCCAGTTCCCAGCAGGGGCTTGTGCTCCCCACAGCAGTACCCAGTGTCAGCCATCTTGTCAGTTGTTTTCCACTCCCTGTGATGTGAGCATGGTTCAGAGTGGTGTTGATGGGCCAATTGTGAGGGTGACCAATATCTGTGACTACAACTCCCATCATGCTATAGCCTACACCCCACTTCCCAGCATGCCCATACTTCCTTCCTTTTGAGAGGACTTCACTGTGTGTGAGTGTGACAGCAATGGCAAGATGGCTGACAGTGGTGTCCTGCTGTTGGTTGGTGCACAGTTCCCAGAAGGGCCTTGTGCTCCCACAGCAGTACCCAGTGTCAGCCATCTTGTCAGTTGTTTTCCACTCCCTGTGTTGTGAGCATGGTTCAGAGTGGTGTTGATGGGCCAATTGTGAGGGTGACCAATATCTGTGACTACAACTCCCATCATGCTATCGGCTACACTGACTTCACCAACATACACAGAATTCCTTCCTTTGAGTGAGCTTCCCTGTCCCTGTGAGGTGGTATTCTAGTGGTGGCAAATGTCTAACTGTGTTTGTTGGTTACATTTGTGCCACTGCCTTACTGTATTTGTAGTTAGGTTTGTACATATCATGACACAGTTACATATCACTATGAGATGGCATGTATTGTGTTTATCTGACTGACAGACAAATCTTGGGGTGATTATCTTTTGATTGTTGTGGATTTGCTAAGGGTGCATGGTTTGACTATCCCCTTGACAGTGATGTGTGTGTATTGTCACACAATATTGTGTATATTTGTTGTGTACTCACCAGGCTCTGGGATGTTTGATAGTCCATATACGCTCACTGGTGGTAGGATGGCCCGCACCTTCTCCTCCCAGGGCCTGAGGTATAGTGGTTTGGCAGGAGGGCCACTGCTGGTGCGCTGACTCACGATGTAATCCTTCTTTAGTAGGTCCCTGACCCTCCTGCGCACATCATACCACCTGTTCTGGATGTCTTCCTTTGTGCGCAAACATGGTGATTGTGCGTTGACCCCGTCGACGATCTTCTGCCACATCTTGGTTTTCTGCGACATGGGGGTCTGTTGTACCAATGTACCACACAACTATGGCTCTACCCTGAGGATCTCATCTACCAGGACTTCCAATTCACTGTCTAGGAACTTTGGATTCTTCTTTGGGGGCATGGTGATGGGTGGTGGTGGGGATTGATGTGTGTGTGTGTGCAGGTGAGGGTGTGTGAGTGTAGGTTTTGCTGGGTGTATGTGAGGGTGCTATTTGTTGAGGTGCTAATGGTGTGTGGCTTGTGTGATGGAAGAGCTGTGAGTGTGTCTGTGGTTGCTGTGTGATGGTGTTCTGTGCTGGCAGGTCAGTTGAATTTGCAAAGGATCATGGTAGGGATTTGTGGCCTTTATATAGGTGGAGTTGGAGGTGTGTCCTTGTTCCATGTTTTTTTCCCCTGTATTTATTGGCTTTGTAATTGCTTGTTTGGCCCTTTTTTTTGTATTTTTTCCTTTGTATTTTTTGTGCATGTAGGAGACGTTCTTCTGACCGAGTAGGACGCTGCAGTTGTCTCGTGCGAGCTTCTCCGAGTCGTTCACGCTGTGTTTCTGCTAGGTTTCTTGTGCGGCGTACGTGTCGGTCGCCGAGTATTGGCTTCCTTCGGCTGGCTTTTGTATGCGTGTCGGTCGTTCGGCTTGAGCTCCGTGTGACTTGGTCTGGTTTTCTACGCATTGCATCATACTGCGCGAGTCGGAGTTCGCGGGTACGTTTCGTTCGGGTTGATTCCTGGTGCGTGTCGGTCGGTTCTATTCGCGTGGTTTCCCGGCCGGATAGCTTGTTTCCGTCCGGTTCGGTCGTTCGGCTTGTGTTCCGTACGAGTCGGTCGTGATTCACATGCATTTCATCGTACTACCCAGGTCGGTCAACGCCGGTACGTGTCGGTCGGACTATATTCCCGTACCGAGTCGGTCGGTTAGATTTCCGGCCCGAATCGGAATCGGCCCCTATATGTTCACATCTTCCCAATAGGCCGAATAATGTTTCCAAATCCATTTGCATTGAAAATATCCAAAATAAACTTGTTAATTCATGTTCACATCTTCCCAATAGGCCGAATTAAGTTTTCAAAACTTTGGCATCAAAAATATGAGATATGAAATTGGTAATTCATAAGGCAGACTACATTTGAATTCCAAATGAGCATCATTGCAGTGTGTCCATCCTTTATTGCACTTTAAATACACAGTAGAGTGTCCAGATGTTGTGGTAGGTTCATCATGGAAAATAATAGTCACTGCTTTAAAAGTTCTTCCTGAAATTGATGCTTGACTTGCCACAAAATTTTAAATTTTGGTTTCCAATTTTCTTCCATCTGCTCTACAACGTTGTAGCATTAAAATGACATATTGTCCAAATCTTTCTATAAATATTGTTGACAACATTTCTGATTTACAATGAGAACATTTCATATCTTGTATAGCTATTTTTAATAATTTGTTAAAAGACACTGTTTTGCTATCTGGTATCGTCAAATATATGAATCGTTTAGTGTCTATTTCAGTGGTAGAAGAAAATTAACACTTCACATTTATGATCCCATCTGTAACTTAGTCCAAACAAATTTTCAAATTCTATTCCTTCATCTTCCAATACTGCAAGCATAAACATAAGAAATTCTTGTGCATCTTGTTGTACATTAAGTGTAAATTGCGAAGAACCAGTACATATATCCAAAAGATGCAGTATGCCAGCAGCAGTATGGATTTTAGTTTTATCAGTTACCCACTTTTGAAAAATATAATGTAATAAAGAACAGAATCTTTTTTCTCGATTCTCCATAATTTCATGATGAAGATCTTCTAGATAAAACACAACATTCATAATTACATTAGCATAGCAGTTGATACCTGAACTATTTTCTAACTGGTATCCTACAATATTATCAACAGTGCCCATTTTCATTTTCTTTGCAGCTTCATCATTCTCTTGAAATGTTTCCTTTTTTTGAACCTCACTAGAATGTTTGTCATATTTTCATTTTGGACACACTACACATTTTTCATATACGGGATATTCACCTAAGTTAGGAGCATACAGTCTTCTTAACCGATTATACTCTCTTACACAATTTGCACCCGCACTAAACTTTTCCTCATCAAAAACAATCAAATAAAAACCAGATCATGTTCTTACTTGAGACAATGCAACATATGCCATGCCCTCTTTAAACACTCAACTTCCTATATTTACCAAAGCACTGTCTACACTTAAACCTTGAGATTTATGAATGGTTACAGCATATGCTAAAGAAAGAGGAAACTGTTTTCTACGAACATACATGTCTTTTACAAGCAAAAAACGAACAGCACAACGTCCAATCTGTTTTACCTCTTCAATCTGATCAAATTTAATCTTCAAAAATTCAATTCCATCTCTGTTCTGAAAATTTACAAAATCAACAACTTTTCCCATTGCTCCATTTACTAAACCTTCTTCTACATTCAAATTACGCCGTAAAATTACCCGAAATTTTACACATACATATAAAGTCTTTTTAAACCTGCAGTCTTAGACACCGACTTTTCCAAAGAATCCAATTTTGACTGTAATTTCTCTGAGAGAAGAATAGTAACTCCTTTGAGTTCCATTGTATCAATAGCTTCCATTTCACTATTGATTGAACGTAGAACACTCTTGCAGTGTAGGCATTAGGCACACTATAGACTTCTTTTCTCCAATTTTTTTGTACATTATTTCAGGTGCTATGTTTTCATTTGCAAACAAGTTTGTTAAAAGCCGACTTTGTAAAGCTTCTTTACCATCTTTAGTCAAAACACCAATTCTTATATCTTGAAGAATGTTTCCATAATGTTCATCACTTGCTTTTCGCATATTCTTAATAAGTTCTCTATATTCAAAATGAGACCAAATGTTGACATTTCTAATACTTCCCAAAGATTTCCTAGTGTCCCCATGGACAAGTGTTTTAAAAACAGGTTGCCCTTTTACAGGAGTAAGTTGTAGTAGGTCGCCGAATACAATTACATGTTTTCCTCCAAATAGAACATCAGAATCTGTTTTAAAATCTGTTGCATTCTTAAATGTACAAATGCAAGCATTAAGTTTGACACCCTGCTCACCTCATCAATGATTAGAAGTTTCATTTTCTTGAGTACTCTTGAAACTTCATAACAAGCTTCTCCAGATACCTAGTGATATTCCAGCTTATTTTCATGTTCAACTGGTAGCATGAGTAATCAATGTAAAGTAATCCCTTTAATGTTGTGTGCTGCTAATCCAGTTGGAACGGTTACAACACAAGATAAATGTGATTCAGTGGTTTTGTGTAGATAACTGGTCAAAACTTTAATTAAGAAACTTTTTCCTGTTCCAGCTTGCCCACTGATATACATTCGAATACGTTTAAATGATGTGCATTGGCATTCTTTTTTTTCATGCAGTAAACCATGCTGTATTTGTTGTGTCACTTGCTGATATATTTCCTTTTGTTCAATATTTAGTTCTTCTTCCAAGTTTCCCCACTCAATAATATCCTGTTGTGCTTCATTCATGGCTACTGCTGCTTCATTTGCAAGAATTGGTTGTCCTAGTGGATCTTGACTTAGTGGAGCAGAACTTTGACTATCTTGAGAACTGTCTCTAGCTATTTCAGCTGCAATAGTAGTTTCTTGTTCAATCTCTTCATTTAACATTTGTAGATAATTTGGAAAACTTGTGCATTCAATGCTATCTCTACATGCATTAAAAGAATCTTCATAGCAGTCAAAATCTCTAAGTAATTCCATTTCACTGCGCCAAGGCTTGACGAGTTTCAGAAATGCTAATTAGAAAAATTCCCTTTTATCTGGAGTATCACAACTGAGTTTCCTGTGATTAATAAGATTTCTTTTGGCATGTTTTACCAAGTATCCATCATATCCAATTACTGCATATTTTATTTCATTTATATTTTCTGTAACATTTCTCTTAAAACTATAATGTTGCAGTACTTCATAGAGACATATGTTTTCCAGATGTGGACTCCTTTTGGGATAGTACGTATCCAACATATTTGTTTTAACAATATCTATACTTTCCGGTTCATTCAATTCTAAGTACTCAATTTCTTGTAGAGATTTCAAAACTCGATTTTGTGTTGCAGCAAGACCTAGACTTACCCAAATGATTCCTTTTAACTTTGAATATAAACTTGCGGAGGTCAACCGATCCGGACATTCGTAGGATCCAATCTCTCGATGGGAAAGCATCTTCAAACTAAAGCTGTACAATTTATTACTAAGAGTCTTCTGTTGTGAAATTTCTTTCCACATTTCTTTCAACTCTGTCTTTTCAGATTTGGTTATATATGATGTAACATAACAAGCAACAGCAATCGAAATATCTGCAATATACTGGATATCCATGTTTATATTCTGCATTGTCAAAAAGACTGGATTGTAGTCATTAATATACTTTGAATCTTCATTTCTTTTTATGTTGTAAGTATTCTTCGGAGATTTTGGAGTTATAGTATGTCTTACTGCTGACATGAAACTGTTGACTCTTCCTTCTGAAATTACTGGACATGGGAATCCAAAACGACATTTTGTATAAAATGTTCCCTTTGACGTGTATTTCCGTCGACAATATTTTCCACATCGATGACTTTGAAACCGTAAAACTTGTTGACTTAAGCTGTTTTCTCCTCCTTTTTTGGAATGGCACAGGTAACATAGTCTTCAATGAAAGACAAAACAGTTTCATCAGAATCGGTTCCAAATGTAGGTGCATTCTTGATCCATAATAGCATGTGTATATGAGGAGCACCTCTGGCTTGGTTCTCCTTTCTCTAAAAGAAATCAATAACTTCTCCAAGAGGTGGATTATTTTTATTGCAGAGAAAAGACATCATAGCTTGAAACCTATGATTAAAATATCTGCACACATTTACAGGATCCAAAGAACACAGTTCTCCAATTGTCTTCAATTCAATGTTTTTACATTTGAATTTGCTTCTCGTAGAAATTCAAGTAAATCGTCCCATGCGTATTCAGCACAGCTAAGCGTAACAAACCATGTAGGGGTTACTAAGTTTCTTAACATACATTTAAGTTCTCCGTGACAACGATACCAATACTCATTAGTATCACGTTGACACGTCATCAAATTAATTAACTGAGATTCTAAATGATCATCTCTTTGTTGAACTTTGTCCAAAAATTCCTTTGCAGAAACATGTGTAAGATGAACTCCTGTTTTTAATATGTGGTTCACTGCATATGAAAGTCCAGACAAGTCACTTTCAAACAGAAGATGAAATAAATATGGAAGACACTGTCGAAATCTTGGATCTTCTGAGTAAAATCTTGTCGTACGATATTCTGAAGCTGGAATCTGTACTGGTCATTCATCATATCGTCCACCTTTTCCAGTGGGGAAGGGCTGTGGAAAACAACAAGCTTCTAAACCTTTTTCCCAAAACTCATTGGAGTTCCCTTCACTTTCTTCATTTGGAATAATTCAATAGTGTTTCCTATCGCTTCTTTTGAATGTAGAGGATGTATACTGTAATGTTCTTAAATTTCTTCACTCCTGGAGTTGTCCACTTTTTCTATTTGGCCAGTTGAAATTTATCTATCATCTTAAAAAGATATTTCTTGTTCTTCCACATATACATTTTTATAATAAATATTTTTTTGTACAAGATATAATGTAGCAATTTGAAGTTTGGTGACATCTACTAACTCTTGCAATATTTTCCAACTCTTTGTTGGTACACCATTAACTAGAATAACTACAGGTTCACTTTCCTCTCTCTCTATACCAACAGTTTCAATATTTTTCTTAAAATCTAAAGGTAAATCCACAACTCTTCCTTGTAAACCTCTTTGTAAATCTGTTGGAGGCACCTTACCTGTTTTAGGCTCCATACGAACTATAGCCTGAAATGGATGCACAGATTGAATAAGAATGGACTCATACGTATTTAAATCTACCAGTTCCAGAGGAATAGCTACCAACTCTAGGTTGTTATGTAGAGCTCTAGCTGGCAATTTGTTGTAACAATATGTACAAATAATTTGATCACTACCCAACTCAAAACGACCTTCCACCAACAAATAAGCACCAAATTACTCCCACTTACCATTGTTTACCTTTTCACTTTTTAAATACACATTAACATTCCTAGTTTGACTTCTATAGTGAGTACGTCGACAACAAATACAAACATAGTTAGGTTTTTCTCAAGAAAGTAGCTTAAACTTTGTAATTTCTTCTACAAACTTCTCAATAGTACTATCTTCCACCTCTTCTTCAACACCAACAAAGTCTCAATTTCTGAATACACTCCTCTTGAGGACCAAAGAAACGAAACTGTATATCAGCACAAACTTTTTTTTACATCCAATACTGTACCATGCAAAAGACCTGTGTTTATTTCACTTAAAGATAATGCAGGACTTTTCACATAGTACAATCTTCTTACTAACTTCCGCATTTGTGAGTGATATACTGCTAACATTCTTAAATGATGAAAAATACTTTGACACACTTTTCTTGAAAGACAAGCCAGAGAATGACCCTGCAAGTTAGTATATTTTCTCACTTTACTAGGATCTAGTCCTTGCAACATCTTAATCTTCTGTTTAACACTTTTTTTTATCATAATCTCGTGAGAAATGTTGTGATATATCAATAGATTCTTGTTGTATTCTACAAATACTACTACAATCCCACTTCTACACTGGAGCTTATGTTCGTCTCCCTTGAACTTCTTCAGCTATTACTTCTCCCACATTTCTACGAACCATCTTTTCTTTTTCAACCATTTTTAACCTCATAACAACGACCACAGGTATTAACTGCATGAACTAATGTATTTTGTTGAAAATAGCTTTCTTTATTAAAAAAAGGTTCAGTACTAGAAGTGTGCTTCCATTTTCCCGAATTGCTTTTGCAAAAGTTAGGTCTATTAACCAGTCTTTTTCTTTGACTTTTCTCCTTCATAAAGTGCATTGTTTTATTCAATGTTTTCATTCTCTTCAATACAATTATAAACAATCTTCTTTTCAATTCAAAAGCCTTTTCGACTACACATTCAATCTGTTGTTTTTTCTTGTAAAATGCTGATTTTCTTTTATATTTTTTGCAATCTTTCAAGAAATGTTGTAGTACTCTACTTTTATACATTCTCTTCCTAATGTCTTTATATTCTTTCATCCTTCTTTCAACATAGATTGTTTCCCCATAATCTGATTTTCCATTAATTTGTCCTTTTTTTGTTTACTTCTGATTGGTTGTACAACTTTTCTTTCTCTTTTCCCCATTTTGAAAATTCATTACATTCTTTAAAAGTCTTTGAACAAATTCTTTAGTTCTCTTACCAGAAGACCTTTTCTTCAATGTCACATGTTGTACCTCATCTAATTTCTGCTTTTCTCTAACCTTTAAATAGTACTGTTTTTTTGTTGTCTTTTCTTTTGCGCTTTTTTTGTCATACTGAATCTTTCTTAATAATTATGGAGAGTATCTGAAAAAAAATGAAAAGTTTCAAAACTTTTTAAAAATGATTTAATATTATTAAAATAATTATATACAAATATTCCCATCTATAAATTAAAAAATACATTCAATTTAAAAGGTACAGACATATGCATATTTGATTTTCAGAATATACTGAGACTTACAGCTGACACAAGTCATAGGTTTTTGCTTTATATTTGCCTAGGCCCAACACCCTGAGCATTACTAGAATGATGAAGCAGCAGCACAACAGTGAGGTTTAAGGCATGTTAGGAGATGGATTAGTTATTACACTACTTTGTATGAGTCTGTACAAAAGTTCACTTGAAGTATGCGCATAAATATAGGTGTGTGTTTGAAATGTAAATACTTTTTAAACCTATCTTGCTTCTTTCTACACTCCTCTTGCTTCTTTTTGCAACCCTCATGCCTCTTTCACATCACTCTCCCCTCTTTCTGCACCCCTCTTCCCTCTTTCTGCAGCTCTCTTGTTTCTTTCTGTATCCCTCTTGCCTCTTTCTCCACCCCTCTTCCCCCTTACTACAGCTCTATTTCTTCTTTATGCACTTCTTTTACTTCTTTCTGTACATCTCTTGCTTCTTTCTACACCCCTCTTGCTTCTTTCTGCAAACCTCATGACTATTTTATACCCCTCTTCCCTCTTTCTGTACCCCTCTTACCTGTTTCTGCAACTCTGCTCCTTCTTTCTGTACTTCTTTTGCTTCTTTCTGCACCTCTCTTGTTTCTTTCTGTATCCCCTTTGCCTCTTTCTCTACCCCACTTTCCCATTTCTGCATCTATTTTGCTTCTTTCTACACCTCTCTTGCTTCTTTCTGCACCCCTATTGCTTCTTCATGCACCCCTTGTGCCTCTTTCACACCCCTCTTCCTTCTTTCTGCACCCCTCTTGTATCTCTTAGACCTCTATTCCTTCTTTCTCCACTCCTTCTGTTTCTTTCTGCACCTCTCTTGTTTCTTTCTGTATCCCTCTTGCCTCTTTCTCCACCCCACTTCCCCCTTTCTTCATCTCTATTGCTTCTTTATACACTTTTTACATCTCTCTTCCTTTTTTCTGCACCCCTCATGCTTCTTTCTGCACCCCTCTTTCTGCACTACTCTTCCCTCTTTCTCCACCTCTGTTGCTTCTTTCTGCACTTCTTTTATTCCTTTCTATACCTCTCTTGCTTCTTTCTGCATTCCTCTTGCCTCTTTCTCCACCCCTGCTCCCCCTTTCTGCATCTCTGTTTCTTCTTTTTACACTTCTCTTGCCTCTTTCTGCACTTCTGTCCCTTTTTACACCTCTCTTCCTTTTTTCTGCAACCCTTATGTCTCTTTCTGCACCCCTCTTCCCTCTTTCTTCTCCCCTCTTGCTTCTTTCTGCACCTGTGTTGCTTCTTTCTGAACCTCTCATGATTTTTTGTACCTGTCTTGCTTTTTTCTGCACCCCTCGTGCCTCTTTTACACCTTATTCCCTCTGTCTGCACCCCTATTGCCTCTTTCTGCACCTCTATTCCTTCTTTCTGCACACATTAAAACTAAAATGCTACACTTCTCATTTCAAGTAGAGACCTAAAATCATGTGGTGTATTTGATGCAAACCTTTCACAGACAAATATAAAGCAGCAACCTATCACATATGTATGCTGTAAGTGTCACCATCTTCCTGAAAGCATCCATGCATATGTTTGTACGCCACATAAATGTAGGTGTGTATGAACATATGTCTCTACTTACTCATATACTCTGATATGTGTTATCCATCTGAAGATGCTACATGTGTAAAACACGATGCTGCATTTGTAAAACACAAGTATAAATCTATTTCTATCCTTCTTTTATATATGGTGCACTACCAAAAGGTACAGACATATGCATTCACAGTTTGAGGAAGATGGTAAGACTAACAGCAGAGACATGTCAAATATTGCTGCTTTGCCCTTAGCTATGCTCAATACCTAACTAGTAGTGGAATAGTGAAGCAGTAGCAGTAGAACAGTGATGTTTAACAGACATTCGGTGACTAAGTATTGATTGTGGTACTTTGTAAGAATCTGTGGAAAAGTTCACTTGAAGTATGCCACATAAATCTACATGTCTGTTTGAAATGTAAAGTGCAATCTCTCAAATTTCAAACCCTTTATAGTCTTGTAACTGAGGTTTATCTCTACTTGCATATCCATTTTGATACATATCATACATGTGAAGTTGATCGATATATAAAATACAGGTATACATCTATTTGTATATTACTTTCATGTAGGAATTTGCTAGGAAAAGGTACAGACATATGTATACAATTTTTCAGGAATATAGTGAAACCTACAACAGACACATGTAATAGATCTGCCTGAGTGATTACATAACTCCATGGGTAGTGCTTGAGTGATTGTATGAGTCCAAGGGTAGTCGCTGGGTAATTGGATGAGAGGACGGATAGTGACTGGCTAATTGCATGAGTGCACACATAAAGGTTGAGTACGTGGATAAGTGTAGAAATACTACCTGAAGGCATAGATGAGTCATTGAGTAGTGCTTAGGGGAATATATGAGTGCAACAGTAGGGCCTGGGTGATTCTACAACTACAAGGGTAGTGCCTGGGTTATTTTATGAGTGCATAGGTAGAGCCTGTGTGATTGTAAGACTGTAGAGGTAGTACATAAACAGTGTCTGGGTGGTTTTATAAGTGTATGGGTACTGCGTGGGTAATTGCATGAGTACAGGAATAGTGCCTGGGTGATTGGAGAACTGCAAGGGTAGTGCCTGGGTCATTATATAAGTGTATGGGTAATGGCTTGGTGATTGAAGGAGTGCTTGGGTAATGCCTAGGTCATTGCATGAGTGCAGAGGTAATGTGTGACTGATTACAGGAGTGAAAGAGTAATGTCTGGGTGATTGCTTGAGTGCAGGAGTAATGTCTGGGTGGTTGTATGAGTGTAGAGGTAGTGCCTGGGTGATTGGAAGAGTGCAAGGGTAGTGCCTGGGTGATTGAAGCAGTATATAGCTACTGTATTGGTGATTGCATGAGTACAGGGGTGACGTCTGTGAGATTAAAGGAGTATGTAGCTAATGCCTGAGTGATTGCATGACTGCAGGGGTAATATCTGGGGGATTACAGGAGTACATAGGAAGTACCTGGGTGATTTTATAAGTGAATGGGTACTGCCTGAGTGATGGCAGGAGTACTGAGGTAGTGGCTGAGTGATTGGAGGAGTGGAAAGGTAGTGCCTGGGTGATTTTATAAGTGCATGAGTATTAGCTGAGTGATTACATAAGTACAAGGATAGTGCCTGCATGATTGAAGGAGTGCAAGGGTAGTGCCTGAGAGATTATATAAGTGCATGGGTAGTGGCTAGGTGATTGAAAGAGTGCATAGGTAGTGCCTGGGTGATTGCATGAGTGCAGGAGTAATGCCTGGGTGATTGCAGCAGTGCGTATGTAGTGCCTAGATCATTGGAAGACTGCATGGGTAGTACTAGGGTGTTTTTATAACTACATGAGTGTTAGGCCTAACCAAATATAAAGCAGCAGACTATTACATGACTCAACTGTAAGTCTCTCCATTTTGTTAAAAGCATGCATACATATGTCTCTACCTTTTCAAATCATCATCATATCTAAAAGAAATATGTATACAATATTTCAGGAATAAAGTGAAACCTACAACTGAGACATGTAATAGATCTGCCTGAGTGATTGCATAACTCCATGGGTAGTGCTTGGATGATTGTATGAGTGCAAGCGTAGTTGCTGGGAAATTGGAGGAGAGGATGGATAGTGAGTAGCTAATTGCATGAGTGCACACATAGACGTTGAGTACAAGGATAAGTGTATGAATAGCACCTGAAGGCATAGATGAGTCATTGCCTAGTGCCTAGGTGAATAGATGAGTGCAACAGTAGGTCCTGGGTGATTCTACAATTGCAAGGGTAGTGCCTGGGTAATTACATGAGTGCATAGGTAGAGCCTGCGTGATTGCATGACTACAGGGGTAGTACATAAGTAGTGTCTGGGTGATTTTTATAAGTGTATGGGTACTGCCTGGGTAATTACATGATTACAGAAATGGTGCCTGGGTAATTGGTGGAGTGCAAGGGTAGTGCTTGGGTCATTATATAAGTGTATGGGTAATGGCTCAGTGATTGAAGGAGTGCTTGGGTAATACCTAGGTGATTGCATGTTGCATGAGTGCAGAGGTAATGTGTAGGTAATTGGAGGAGTGCATGAGTAATGCCTGGATGATTGCATAAGTGTAGACAAATGTCTAGGTGGCTGTATGAGTGTAGTGGTAGTGCCTGGGTGATTGGGGGAGTGCACAGGTAGTGCCTGGGTGATTTTATAAGTGAATGGGTACTGGTTGGGTGATTGGAAGAGTACAGGGGTAGTGCCTGGGTGATTTCAGGAGTGCAAAGGTAGTGCCTGGGTCATTATATAACTGTATGGATACTGCCTGGATGATTGAAGGAGTGCTTTGGTAATACATATCTCATTGCATGATTGCAGGGATAATGCCTTGGTGATTGCATAACTGCACAGGTAGTACCTAAGTGATTGCATTACTGCAGGTGTAGTGCCTGGGTGATTGTATGAGAATAAGAGTAGTGCCTGCATGATTGGAGGAATGCTAGGGTACTGCCTGACTGATTGCATAACAGCATGGGTACTGGCTGAGTGATTGGAGGAGTGCATAGACACTGACAGGGTGATTGGAATAGTGCAATGGTTGTGCCTGGGTGATTGAAGCAGTGTATAGCTAATACATTGGTGATTACATCATTACAGGGGTAATGTCTGGGGGATTTCAGGAGTACATAGGAAGTGACTGGGTGATTTTATAAGTGCATGGGTACTGCCTGTATGATTTCAGGAGTACTGAGGTAGTGCCTGGGTGATTGGAGGAGTACAAAGGTAGTGCCTGGGTGATTTTATAAGAGCATGAGTACTGGCTGAGTGATTACATAAGTACAAGGGTAGTGTCTGCGTGATTGAAAGACTGTAAGGGTAGTGCCTGGGTGATTGAAGCAATGTATAATTAATGCATTGGTGATTGCATGAGTACAGGGGTAACGTCTGGGGAATTAAAGGAGTACATAGGCAATGCCTGGGCAATTGCAGGACTGCAGGGGTAATATCTGGAGGATTACAGGAGTACATAGGAAGTGACTGGGTGATTTTATAAGTGCATGGGTACTGCCTGGGTGATTGCAGGAGTACTGAGGTAGTGCCTGAGTGATTGGAGGAGTACAAAGCTAGTACCTGGGTGATTTTATATGTGCATGAGTACTGGCTGAGTGATTACATAAGTACAAGGGTAGTGCCTGTGTGATTGAAAGAGTGCAAGGGTAGTGCCTGGGTAATAGAAGCAGTGTATAGCTAATGCATTGGTGATTGCATGAGTGCAGGGATAACGTCTGGGGGATTAAAGCAGTACATAGGTAATGCCTGGGTCATTGCATGAGTGCAGGGGTAATATCTGGGGGATTACAGGAGTACATAGGAAGTGACTTGGTGATTTTATAAGTGCATGGGTACTGCCTGGGTGATTACAGGAGTACTAAGGTAGTGCCTGAGTGATTGGAGGAGTGCCAAGGTAGTGCCTGGGTGATTTTATAACTGCATGAGTACTGGCTGAGTGCATGATTGGAGGAGTGCAAGGATAGTGCCTGAGTGATTATATAAGTGCATGAGTAGTGCCTGGGTGATTGAAGGAGTGCATGGGTAATACTTGGGTGATTGCATGAGTGCATAAGTAGTGCCTGCGTGATTTCATGACTGCAAGGTTAGTGCCTGGGTGATTGCAGCAGTGCATAGGTAGTGCCTGGATGATTAGAAGACTGCATGGGTAGTTTTTATAACTGCATGAATGTTGGACCTAGCCAAAAAATATAACAGCAGTCTATTACATGACTCAACTGTAACTCTCCATATTGTTAAAAGCATGCATGCATACGTCTCTACCTTTTCAAATCATCTTCATACCTAAATATACAAATAAATGTATACCTGTATCTTCACATGCATAGCAGACATGAGAAGACATGTGCAAGTACAGACATACAGCAATGACAAGGCCATGGAGACCTTAAACTTAAAACTTGACAGACTGCACTTTACATTTACTCATACAAATTACTCTAATAAATAATATCTCTACAAACATATCTCAAACCTCACTTTTGTGCTGCTGCTTTACCATTCTACAACTACTTATAATGTTACACCTAGCCAAATACAAACCAGGAACCCTTCACATGTCTCTGCTACAAGTCTCAACATATTCCTGAAAGCATACATGCATATTTCTGTACCTTTTTCTAGCACCATTATATATAAAAGAAATATGCAAATAGATGCATACATGTGTTTTATACATGTAGCATCTTCTGATACATAACACATATAAGAATATATATCCTACTACACAACACTATGCACAACTCAAAAATTCACAGAACAAACTTCCAATTTCAAGCAAACACTAAAAATGATGCCCCATATTTCAACTGTACCTTTCTAGAGACTTATAAAATATACCCTAATCACTAATACCTTACGTCGACATTTTTTAAACCACACTTTTGTGCTGCATCTTCAACATTCTACTACTACTCACAGTCTTGAGCCTACCACATAAAAAGCAACAACACCTCTTTGTTATACATCATACACCTTCAAATGTGTAAGACATATGAAAATAGATATGCAAGTAGAAACATACTTCAGACACAAGTCCATGCACACCTTAAATCTTGACAGATTGCACTTCCAATTTGAAAGCAACACCTAAAATTATACGGTATACTTCAAATGTACATTTCTACACACTAAAACAAACTACCATAATCACTAATCCATCTTTCAATATACACATATTACTGTACAGAATCTATTTCAAACATGCTCATCAATCTTGGATTTGTTCCACCCACCACACAGTAAAAATTAATTCCAGAACACATCCACTTTCGCTATCTAAACAAAACAGTCATTTTCACTGCCAAGGAATTATTTGCACAGCAAAAATAAGTTGGTAAGTTCTACTTTCTCAATGCCTTGGTGAATCAGATTTAGTGTGTTCGGCTTTTGATCTGAGGCCAGAAAAAAGGCATACTTCGACAGTGACCTACTTTCTGTTCAAACTTTCTGATGAGAAGCATAATTCAAAGTTAATAATATATTTGCTTACTTCCAGTTTCTACGAATATGTAATATTCACTTTTCATTGTCAAAAGATATCAGTACCTTAAATTATAATAACTATAGCAAGAAAGTGCACATTAGCAAAGTGAATCCAACATTCATTCCATTTGCTTTCCTCCTAAGGTGTGTCATTATTTTGTTTTGAATTTTCAGATGCAGAGAACTGTTTGTGCCTCGGCATGGGGCAGATAAACAAATTATTTCTACAATTATATGACAGCAGAATTTGCAGACAGCAATAAAAGCATTATACCAGCAATATGATGAAATTAATATATTGCATAAACAAAGATATCACAGTCATTATCTATGCTACAGGAAATACAAAAATGCATGAGTGGATGTGGACGCACAAGGGCATACGCATGTGTGCTTTATATCTTTTCAACCTAATATTTCTCCTGAAAGAATTATACATTTGATTTGCAGGATTAAGAAATATGGAATGAGGACACTACAGTACCTTTATGCTCTCATTTGTTTTCATACTACTATAACACTTCATAAATGGATATACTATGGTGGGAAATAGAACAAAATGTGGAAAGTGTAATATCTGCCAAAGGCTTCAGTATGTATGCAAAGGGAGAGACTTCATGGACAGTTTGAACATAGTAATGCTCACCCTTGGTACCACTTTCATCCCTCATACAGCCTCTTATTTGCTTCAAAAATGATAGGGATAGGCAAATATTGAAAGCTACAGACAATAGACAGTGTTCATAAAGCCCTGCTAACTTTCAGGTCATGATGCTACTTTCGTGACTCATGACTAGGGATAATAAAAGCTATGCCATAGTAACCGAAGGGTTAAAACACTGGAACAGTTGGATGCTGTGCAATGCTGTATATCTGTCCCTCATGGTGAAAGAGAAGGGTTGCTGGTGCTGGGACCATTGAAGTGTTTTTGAGAGGGGCCTGGCGGTGCTGGTGTGCTACGAGTGTGGCAGAATGGTTGCCCAGGGGCCCACTATAAACCTTGATGACCGAAGAGCCGGTCTGGTACCCGCTGATGCATACAGTAGCTGGGGAAATACCCTGGGTCCCCTCTTTACCTATACCCTGCCAGAGCAGCTGTGTATGGAGTGAGATGTGGAGAGGAGGTACCTGGATGCCCTGCTGCTGGGATGGTCTGGAGAGTTTGCATATAACCATGACACCTAATACTCTGCAACACTGTTGTCCTTCTCCTTTGTCTACTAAAGACTCTGCGTGTTCATTGATGCAGTGAGTGTGCCTGTTAGAAATGGGATCTCTAGTTGGTAAGGGCTTGCACCTTTGTCCAAGTAGGGACCCTTCTTCCTAGTCAGGGTAAGGGTGTTACACTCGTGAAGTAACCCCTGCTCACCCTCGTGGTAGCTTGGCACGAGCAGTCAGGCTTAATTCAGAGGCAGTGTGTAAAGCATTTGCACATAACCAACAGTAATACAGTGTAAGCACTACAAACGGACACCACACCAGTTTAGAAAAATAACCAATATTTTATATACTCAAGACAAGACCAATTACGACAAAAATCCACAATACTATACTTTACGAATGAATACTTGATACGGAAACTTCTTCTTTGCAGGGATAGCACAAAAGCAAAGTTCGTACGAGTCGGTAGCTCCGTCCGAGCCTACCGTGATGCTGAAAACCACAGAGTCTAACAGTTCCAGCCGACCGCGTCGATACGGGCCAGCAGAGTCATGAACAGACTCGGTTACAGTACCTTTCTCGTTGTGGCTGGTACGGAGTGTACGAGCCGGTCGGCGTTCGTCGCGGTTGCGGTGCAAGACGGAGCGATGCAAGGTGCGGTGTCCTCGATGCGGTGCAGGCAGCGGCTCGATGAGCGTCGTGCAGACGGAGTCGGTGAGTCCAAGGCGTGCGATGCAGGGTGAGACGATGCTCGATGCGGTGCTGACAGGTTGCGATGCAGGCGACCTAGCCGGAGTGCGGGAGCTGGCGTCGGACAGCGGTGCGAGTCGGAGCGGTGCATCGCAGACGTGCGAGCGGTGCCCCAAATGCGGTGCGGTCACGACTCTTGAGCCAGTTGCAGCGACCGCGTCGGTCGGGTCCGGTTGGTTCAGTGAAGCGATGCGATGCAAACTGCGGTGCCCACAGGTCACGGTGCAAGCAGCGGCTCGATGTTGGCGGCGGCGGACGTCGCCCACGGTGAGACCAGGGTTGCGATGCGAAGCGGGGCGATGCGGTCTGCGGTGCAAACAGGTCACCGGCCAGGGATGGATTCGGTTGACGGAGTCGTTGCGGTTCCCTTCCTCTGTGGCAACTGAAACAGCGTTCCAGAAGCGGTACCCAGAGGCTTGTGAAGTCTTTGTAGTCCCTGAGACTTCTTAACAGGAGGCCAGCTCGGTTTCAGGCCCTTGGAGATACTCAGCACAAGTTTGTAGAAAGTTCAGTCCAGTCCTTTCACTGCCCAAGGCAGAAGCAGCAGCTGCAGGCCAACCCAACAAAGCAACAACACAGCAAAGGGGCAGTACTCCTCCTGGCAGCTCTTCCAGCTCTTCGTCTTGGCAGGTTCCTTGATTCCAGCGAGATCTAAATTCATGGGGTCAGGGCCCCAATATTTATATCCCAAATTCCTTTGTTCTCTGAAGGCAGAGAGGCCTTTGCCTAGTCCAAACCAGTTCTGGAGCACTTTGTTGACAAGTCTCCGTCCCTTCTTTCAGTGAGTAGGCCAGGGACATCAGACGCACCACAGGAGGTGGAGCCAGCATTGTGGAGGGAAGGCACTGTCCTATTCAGGGCCCAGGTGCGACCCCTCCCGCCCATCTACATGTAGATCTTGCTATTCAGCCCTGTGCTGACTCACCCTGTCTCCTGGCATCCCCCAGCCCCTGTCACTCACACTCCAGACAAGGAATACCCAACCTCGCAGAGGCAGGCTTGGATGGTTAGACAAGAAAATGCCCACTTTCTAAAAGTGGTATTTTCAAACACAGAATGTTAAAACCAACTTCACTAAAAGATGCATTTTATCATTCTGAGTCCAGGCATACTAAACTCGAATTTCTACCATGTTCCCGGGGTCAGTTAGGATTATAAGCTGTAATAATCAAAACTGCCCGTTCTGGCCTATGGGGAACAGGTAGCCTTGCCATAGTGAAAAACGAACTAGGCTGTAATTCACTATCAGGACATGCCACACACACCCGGGCATGTCCTACCTTTCGCATACAACGCACCCTGCCCACAGGGGTACCTTGGGCCTACCTTAGGGGTGACTAACATGTAGCAAAGGGAAGGTTTAGGGACTTGCAAGTGTGTGCACTTGCCAAGTCGACATGGCAGCCCCAGGCTGCGCACAGGCTCTGCGATGGCAGGCCCGAGTTATACTTTACGGGCTGTTTGCGTGGGTGGCACAATCCAGTGCTGCAGCCCACCAACAGCATTTGGTCTATAGGCCCTGGCACTCGCAGTGCACTTTACAAGGGACTGACACATAAACCAAATAGGCCAATCATGGAAACACCAATCCATAACGCATTTTATACAGGAGCACTTGCACTTTCCCACTGGACAGCAGTGAGGAAAGTGCGCAGAATCATTACACCAGCAAAAACAGAGTCAAAACCGGGAGGTCAGAAAGCAAAAAGTCAGGGGAAACACGCCAAAAGATGCCAAGTCTAACAGTGCCATACACTACAAGTGGTGGAGCACACGGCTGCCAGGCATCTCATTCATAGTAGTTCAGGCCGTATAGAACAATGAGTATATGGACATCTTCTGGACACAATTTTTTGATGATCCCCTTTTTTTTATTTGGTTGGACAATGCTGATTGGACCCAAGTCTGCTTGTGCCCCCCATAAGAGTTCAAAAGTAAATACAGACCAGCAACATTGTTGCCTTCACGAAGGCGAACCGATGACTTCAAATAATTTTCATCAGGTAATTCTTGTCCAGCAAGTGCTAGTTCCTGATGGAGAATAGGAGAGTTGTTTTTAACAAATTCATGTAGTTTAGGTACACACTCACTTACACTGGTTTTTTGCATCATTTATTTTTCAGAATCTCGTGAATACCCATGAATAAGAAGCCCTGATGAGAGGCACAGTACTCTAAGCCTGTGCTTTGAAACACGTTGGCATTTAGAAACACTGAGGAACTGTCCAATATTATACTTTTGCTATTGAGGGATCTGGACAGTAAATTTGATTCCCTCCCTATAAGCAGAAAGTAGTTCCCTTTGTTAGGTATTTCCTTCAGTTTGGGTTTGAGTGACAGCCCCAAGGATTACCGTGTGGTAAAAAGAATGGTGTAAAAAATAACGCTGATTGAAATTTTAGTTGCATATAAGTAATGTCGCTTTTCAATGTTTTTGTTCATGAATGTAATTTGTGAATTGTTTAATGTATTGTCTGTTGATGTTATTTGGAATTTATGTGTCTCTTCCTTTCATACTTTTGAATTTTGCTAAAAACATATGAAAAAATTCTTAAATGGAATGGTTTAATAAATAACCAAATCAAACAAAAAAGAAATTGTTTGGTTGATGCTATAAAGAGATAAGGCAGAAGTATTGAAGGTGTCAGGTACCCCCCTTTGTATTTCATTAGCCAAAGGTGGCATGATTTTGCGCACTTCGCAGGATCAATTATGTAAACTGGAGTCGGTTTGAAAGCCTTGGAGGCCTGATTGGGGGGCTCAGATAGCTAGCGGCAGCTAGCACAGGTAAGCGTGGTGGGGCAGGGCTCGGGGGGAGTCGACAGATGATGGAATAGGTATTATTTATTTATTTAACTATACCTATTCTGTCGTCTATTGACTTCCCCCCTCTCACCCCACCCCCGCCCGCTCCACCGCCCCACCATGCTTACCTGTGCCGGCCACTGCTGCAGAGAGCCCTGAACTCTCTAAACAGATCTGTCACACTTTAACTGAATACCAAGAAACAGCAGAGAAACAATATATTTACCATGGGTAGTATGCTTGGGCTCGAGCGTATGGCGAAGGCGAACACCCAGACCATACCTTGGCAACTATGACACATAAACCTCACTTTACCAATGATATTCTTGAAATATGGGATGCAGATGGATCGTTCGTCTGAGTAACACCAAAAATACTGCATGTGTTTGCCTCCTTCTATTGCACGATCTATACCTCTGACAGGCCACAAAACATAAATATTTACGCCTACCTTGATGACGTTGCACTGGGGTGGTTGAGTGACAAACAAGACAGTTCCTGGCTGCAAAGTTCGAGGACGATGAGATCATGTGGTATAGCCCTGGGACCAGATGGACTGCCAGCTGAATTGTATTAAACATATATTGGCACGCTGCTCCCGGTCCTGAAAACTGTATATAAAGAGGCAAGGGCCACAGGTGTTCTCCCGCCATCAATGTGAGAGGCCAGGATTATTTTAAACAAAAAGAAGTACGCTGTTCCTCAACATGTGCAAGTCAGACCTACAAAATGTAGGTCAGTGTGCAAGTACTGTCCCAGGCACCCAAGAAAAAAGGGGGGAAAGAACCCCTTTCGGAACTAGGGCCCTCACACACCCAGCAAGCTAGGTGTCATGCTTCATCATATGGGCCTGCTCCTCGTCGGGTCGGCGCTGCAATACCCGACGGGCACCCATGAATGGGGCTCTTTGCCGGAGATCTTTTATTCCTGCCGTATGGGTGCCGTGGGTGTGAGGGGCCTAGTGTATGTGTAGATGTGTTGATTTAGTGAAATTAAAACAAGTAGGGAATCCTTTTAGAACAATTTTAATCTGGGGGATCCCTGCCTGGTTAAAAATAAAGATAAGGAGAGGCGACTGTCAGGCTATCAAGAGTCAAGAGGCGCTCTGCTCCTAGATGGTCGACATGTTTCACGCCTATCTGTCTTAAGGATCAGGCGGCGTTTCTTCAGGACCGTGACTAAAACTATCTACAACTAATGGTGTATGCCACTAAATAATATAAAACTGTGGTTTGGTACCAATTTACCTACTACCACGAAGGTGCAGCATATTACCTGTGGGCAATGGGACAAACCTGCATGAAAGAACGTGAGAAAACAAAAGTTTATGGTAATGCCCGAATGGTGCTGACTGCATGTCAATTGATGAGGGGTTAATAGCCCCATACAATTTATTCATTGTATTGAAATGCCGGCGGTCAAAAGTTTATATAAAAACAGAAAGCAACAAACAATAAATAATAGGAGAAGAAGAGGAAGCAACAGAGGAACTCTCGTTGTTACTTGGTAAGTGACATCATAAGTATGTGATAAAACATGCCAATGTGAGCGGTGGTGAACTTAGCTCTAGGACTCACCTAAAATTGGTGAACATTTCGCCCCATCTGCTTCAGCACAAATAAAGACATCTATATTAGGATGTCTAATCAAAATTGGGAGGCAAGCATGTTTATGGAAGGTTAGAGGCAGGTCTTGTACTGTCTGTTCGCAGAAAAACAGACCCAACTCTCTGGGACCTCACCCGGTAAAGAGAGCGTAAGGGAAGTGTGTCAGGGTAGTTACGAAGCAACCCCTGAGCAAGCCCTCTTTACCCCATGTCGTAGCGGAGTAAGAAGGTACAGGGGCGTGGCGCGGGTACCCAATTCCCACATACCAGTCCCAAAACCCAACGGGTTCACGCAGCTGGTCTCTGTGTGAAAAAGGCCCGCTCCTCCGCCCACCACAGATTGGGGTAATAAGAGAGATAGAGCGAGCGAGTAAGGCCCAGGGGGTAGATTCAGTAATTACGCCACAGACCAAACCACCATCAAAGCTACCCGCTTACCTTAGTCTAGTCGTCACAGGGTGCTGGGTTTTCATTCTTTAAAAGCTAGACAAAACTCACCCGCTTCTATTAGAAGCCACGCAGCTCACCTACCCCTCGCGCTGAAGCCGGGATGGTGCAGAGCGGCCAAACAATCCCGCTTATATGCACCAAGCCGCTAGCCGTACGAGGGTGGCGGGAAGCTGATCAGAAACAGCTGCCAGGCAGGTGTATCATGTGATCTATCAGCCGTATCATGTGATCTATCAGCGTGCGTTAATGCGAGTGATGAAAAGCATGTCGGCCATCTTGGAGCGGATAGTAGTCCATCCCCAATATTACAACACAAAGCAATGTCGGCATAGAAAGAGGCTGTGATAAATACCATTGGCCAAAATGGTGATCAAGGCACACATAGTAAGATATAGTCGAATGACACATGTGTTGAAGGGCTCAATAGGAAATTTACAGATTATGTCATCACGAGTCAATATGTAATTGTACCGCGAGTATAGTCCATATATTGTCGATCAGAATGTTTACGAATAAGGACTCCCTGAAGATGTAGTAAGCTCCATATTTATGGATATATAATATAATAATCAAGGAGTAATTAAAGGACCTTAACCTGAATACAGAAAGTTCGTCATCATCAATAGACCTAGGACAGGGAACCCCATGGTATTTCATCATTTAATCCCTGATGGTCTAAGCCCAGGCGGTGCACCCATCGTTGCTCAATCCTAAATAGTGCCGATTTTGTGATGTGAGGGTGTGCCTCCAGGACCAACCATCGTAAACTTTCAGGGGGATGGTTGCGTTCCTTAAAATGGGTATACAGTTTAGTGGTGGTTTTTTGACAACGGATATTACTCTTATGTTCCGAGATCCTATTCTTAACCACCCTCATAGTCATGCCCACGTACTTTTTATCACAAGGGCATATCAGCAAATATATACATTGGGATGTGTTGCAATTAGTGTGGGTGTGTATCCTCCAGGTAAAGGAATCTGTTAGTACAATCTCTTTTGTTGGTTTAGTTTGTGGACAGGCGGCACAGGAGCCACAGGGATAGTGGCCCTGCACTGGGGGAAGGTCCCATAAGGTTCTTTGTACATTTATGTGTGTCAGTTTTGGTCTTGTGTGTACGAGCATATCTTTCAGGTTACTCGTTCGTTTGAACGCAAATCTGGGTTTAGGGATCTCAAGGGACCCCGTATTAAGGATCCCCCAGTGCTTGTTGATGACTTTCTTAAGTCTGTTAGATCCTGGTGTAAAAGAAGTCACACAGGTCAAAATCTCACTCGGTTCCTTTGACAGGCCACAAAAACATAAATATTTACGCCTACCTTGATGACGTTGCACTGGGGTGGTTGAGTGACAAACAAGACAGTTCCTGGCTGCAAAGTTCGAGGACGATGAGATCATGTGGTATAGCCCTGGGACCAGATGGACTGCCAGCTGAATTGTATTAAACATATATTGGCACGCTGCTCCCGGTCCTGAAAACTGTATATAAAGAGGCAAGGGCAACAGGTGTTCTCCCGCCATCAATGTGAGAGGCCAGGATTATTACCTTGCTCAAACCCGGGAAACCCCTTGACCAGTGCGAGTCTTATCAACCCCTACCGCTTATAATCAGTGACATGAAGATACTCGCAAAAATACTAGCTAATCTCCACTCCCGGCTTATGTCTTCCCTGGTTCACTCAGATCAATACGGCATCACATTACTTGCAGACACTCTTCGCGCTACTACAAGATGTCAATCCGGACCTTGCTGTGGTGACGACTTTTATATTTGCCATCAAAGCATTTGATTCATTAGAATGGGTTCCCTCCCTCTTTCCTAACATGGATATCCCTCCCCTACTCACAGCCCATGGTGAAAGTTCATATTAATGGTGTAGATTTCAAATCATTCTGAATTTCTTGGGGCACCCGGAAGGGTGGCCCCTTCTCACCATTGTTCTTTGCCTTGGCAATAGAGTCCCTGGCTGCAAACTTTCATCAGAATCATAGGAGATATGCCCTCAGGTATCCCTCCCAACATATAGTTGTTTCCTTGTATACAGATGATATTACGCTTTATCTGGGGGGACCCGCGGAATAGTTTGTTCACTTTGGAGGGCTGTCGGTTATCCAGATAAATTGGAGCAAATCCCAATTGTTCCACTTGACACCGACCACTGAAAAGTTCATCTCAGACTTTCCTTTACAATTGTTCGATTCTGACCTATGGTACCTTGAAGTATGAGTCTCCAGAGACAAAGAAGAACTTATAAGAGTGAATTATGGTGTTGCGCTGTCTCAACTCACAGACAATATTACACAATGGATCTCATTACCCCTCTCTTTTGCGGGGCGCATCTCGCTCAAAAAAATCATCCTACCTAAATTCTTGTACTTATTTCTCAACATTCCTTACTGCCCTGGCATTCACTTTCTTCAAGTCCTTTGAACACAAATGATACATTTGACCTGGGCGGGTAAACAACCAGGGGGCATATTAAATACAACAGCGCAGTTTTTTTTATCGCCGCCTATCGCTGGATTTTATCGCGGAGATAACACGTTATTAACAACGTTTATCTCCAATGCGATAAAATATCCAGTGATAGCGGCGAATCCCAGCAATAACGCGAGAATTCCAGCGATAAATTCCCATCGCTAAGGAAAATCTCGCTAATAGGCAGGTGGGGACTTAACCGTAGAATCCACCTCCCATAGACTATAATGGGTAAGTCAGGTTTCTACCAGGTGTAAAAATCCAGCGCTAATCGTGGTTAGCGCGCGTTTTTCTATCGCTTCGCGGGCATTGCTAATAGGCGATAGGTATGTTAGCGACTGCTTTCAGTCGCTGTTAGGTTGGGTACGCCTCCTTTGCATGTCATTAGCGATAAATATCGCTGACATGCAAAGCGGCACCCAAACCAGTCGCTATCGCCTGAAAGCTGTCGCTAACAACTGTTAACGACAGCTTGCTGTTAGGGCGATAAAAAAATTGCCGCTTTCGCAGCAAAAAGTGCCGCTAAAGCGGCGATAAAGCCCTTCCTAATATGCCCCCAGGTTTGAATTGAGATATTCTCACACGCCCGTGCGCAGGCACATTATTCCATTCATTGACATAAACATACTCCATATCTGCCACATCTGGCAATTGAACAAGGATATATGGCTTCGGTACCTCCCTCCTCTTATTTAGTATCACTGTTGCATTGCTCCCATTTGGTAAAAACTACAGTTGCGAGTACATCTCTAGCGTGGTGCAAATTCACCCAAGAACTTTGTTGCCACTGCTTTATTCTCCACTTGTAGCACTGCATCACCATCCGTCCTTCAGTTGCACACAAAGCAGCGTGCAGACAGTTGCTACAGAAATACGGGATTGGCACATGGGGCGATCTTTACCGAGAGGATTCATTTGTCTCCCAGGAGGCATTCACTGAAGGGAAAGATCAGACTCTTTTAGAAATGTTCCTATACATATGCATAAGGCACAATGTAAATGCTGTCATGCCAACCTTCTCCACAGAACCCCCTTCCATAGATACATTACATACTTTTCTAACAGCAGCAAGTCCCAAACACCTCGTATCCATAATATATCATGCTACACAGCAAGAGATTCCACAAACGAAGGGGCGAGTGAACTCCCAATGGTAAGCAGAACTAGGCATCTTTATTACAGATGAACAGTGGCAATATTGCTGTACACAACTGGGATGGATTGCCCCTAGCAGCAGACTTCGCACAATACGTCATACATTTTTACATCGTGTTTACTACACACTAGCACAACTTAATTGTTTTCATTTGCGTACTAATTATTGTTGTGCAAGATGCGGGCCGATGGGGGCTCATTTCCTTCATTTGGCTTGGGCTAGTTGCCCAGTCCAGGCATGTTGGCAGGAGATAGAACCCCCACTCACTATTATGCTAGGGCAAAGCACTGCCCTTACCCCGCTCGCAGCTCTCCTGGGTCATGTAGCGTGGATAGAACAAGGCTACCGAAAGTATTTGGCACTGAGTTTACTGTTAGCTTAATGAAGAGTTGCCTGTAGATGGTGACGAGGAAGAGCGCCCAAACTTAAGAACTGGCTGAATGACCTATTTTATTGTCAGGATCAACTGACCACATATGCAGAGCTATTGCCCCCGAGATCTCACCCCAGAGACATATGAGACCCATTGCAGGCTTACCTTCTCACTCAGGCACGAGATGCTTCCAATGGGGATGTGCCTCCACTGTCGGAACACACTACAGTGCCCGATTAAGGTGCCCATCAGTATTGTTTGCACTGGTCTCCCATACTTCAATACAGGACTGCCTAGGGGACATTGTGAATGCGGCGTGATGATGATTGGCATTTGTGCGCACCTCTGTCCTTTGATGGACATAGCGACATATGGGCCGGGACACATGTAATTACAATTTCACATAACTGCAGGGATGTGATTATGTATGACTATATAATGTAGCCAAATGTATTGGGATGTGAAATAGATGTTGGCATACTACACTGGACCTGTCACACCACTGAGCATTGCACAGTTGCTTATAATTGCTTTTGTTATTGCTGTTACATGTATGGCACCTTTTCTTTTTGAAAACCTCATTAAAGAAATTAAACAAAAAAAACGTTTTGGGCTTCATTCAACCAAACAAATGTTGACAACTTCCTGAAATTCTTTGTCAGGCATAGAAAACTTTAAGTACATAGGGCCTTGCTTTATCCTTCCACTGACAATAATTTCAAGCTATAGGATGAATCATGGGCAGGTTAGAGGTTGTTGTAGGCAATTTTGAACTTTCTTCCTCTTTCTAGCCTGGTTTATTGTTGCTTACAACACATTTGCCCCACCGATTGTCAGATCTTTTAGTGGTGGATATATATAACAGCACATCAGGGAAGAGGATTAAGGTAACAATCAATGCATGCATAGGGGGGTTAGGGAAACACTGGCAAACAGTGACATGACAGTCACCAAATTCCATGGCTTGCCACATCTGTAATGGAATGAAAATGACAGTTAACAAAATTCAAACAATCTTTAGCAGCCCACAAATCCCAAATTAGCTATGTAAAATGTAAATGCAATTCTTCATAAAAAGGAAACATACGATTGAATAAAAAAAGGTGGAACTGTATTCTCTTATTGTCAGTCTTGGAAGCAGGTCTTGGGACCAGAGAGTGGAGATGCTATGGAGATTTCTTTACAATCAACATGTTGAATTAGAAGATAAAGATTTAAGAGTTGTACAAAATGTAGATATTAGCTGATGGGGTAAGTACCCACCTCAAGTAATAATCACAATCCTTGTCAGGGTGAGCAACTAAAATCACTCTATAAACCTGAGTTCCACCCCCTGGTAACTATAGCACAGAGCTGAAACACCTAACTTAGGGGCATGTTATCAAGAAACGGCGTTAAAATTATCGCCGCTTTAGCGGCAGAAAACTGCCGCAAAAGCGGTGATAATGGGCTTGATAATATGTCTTGAGAATTCAATAGAAGCCCATGTTCTGGTGTCAACATGGGCTTCTATTGGAATTCTCAAGGGCATATTATCAAGCCCATTATCGCCGCTTTAGCGGCAGTTTTCTGCCGCTAAAGCAGCGATAATTTTAACGCCGTTCTTGATAATATGCCTCCAAGAGTCAATATGTAAAGTATTTATGCAGTACTAGAAGAATAATACAGTTGAAATGCAAAATAATAAAAATCTCCAAACAAATTAGACAAATAGAGTAATATTTAATTAAAATTAGATAAACAAAATGGCACCAAAATGACAAAAATCCAGTATGTGAAACTGGAGATATAATTTTTAAAGTTTTAAGCAGAAATAGCACCAAAAGCACAAAATACTAATGATAGTCAATGATTGTGGTAGAACAGGACCTGGGCACAATTTGAAGCTTACTACGATGAAGCCTGGGTTGGATACACCAGCCAGGTTTCTCCCGGTCAAAGATTTTACCTTCTGACCTTAGTCCTTTAAGTTCGAATCCAACACAGGAGTACACTTCAAAATCCCCCCAGAACCTCAGATGAGGCATTTAGAGATTCACAGGGTGGCAGGCAGAGGCCAACAGGATGGTCCAGTTTCGGTCCAAGTGTCACTGGTCAGTTGCAAGAAAATGTCTGTTGTAGCTTGTTGTGTCCCTGTGGCTTGAACAGGAGATCAGCCTTATGACCCTTGGAATCCACCTCTTTGTCCTGGCTACAAGCGAGAGAGAGAACAGGACCAATCCTCTAAATCTCTTCTCAGGTTGTAGACAGCAGGTTCAGTCCTCAGGTCCAGCAGTGCTCTAGAATGGGTACCTGGAGATGCCCCATTTAAGCCTGGCACGAGCTAGTGGGTATGGCCTAACCATTGGGGTAAAAGTTCCCAGGGTAATCCTACCCACTTTGTGAACTTTTAAGATGGCCGAAGCCTTCAGCCACACTAAACCTGGGCACTGAAGGCTGGGTGTGTGTGTGGGGAAAGTGTACTATGGTAATTCAAATGTCCTCCCACATCAAGCACTAAAATCCAGTTTTAGGCAGTCCCTGTACCCCCCAAAACTCGGAGACAGATGTCCTGTACCCCAAAAAGTGCTGGGAAAAGCCTCTCGATCATATTCGATGAAGACCTTTCACTGAAGCCTCAGATTGGTGCAATTACTTCGTCCTGCTTCTTTCTGCTTCGAAAAGTAAAAAAATCAGGAACATCTTTGCCATTGAGGCCCTCATCCAGATTATATTTTGCCCTTGCCATGTCATGAACTGATCATGCAGATTCCCTCTATTTGGGCCTTCTCAAGGGTCTGAGTCAGAGGCTCCAGCTTGTTCAAAACCTAGCGGCTAGACCAAAATGCAGATTTAGGCTCCAGGGACTTCAGGTAGGGTAAAAGTGACATTTTAAAAATCTAGCTTCACCACTGAATTGGGCTTGTAATAAAGATTTCAAAAAGTCCAAAAATTAATTTTGTAGCTAGTGTATGCCTGGAGATAACATTCAATGCTTCACTATGAAACAGCCAACCCTGCTACAGTGAAAATAGCTTTTAGCTGCAAGTCACTTTGAAGACATTTTTAATATTAATCTTTACAAGTCCAACTTTTAAATACCATGAACCATGCCTTAATGAGCAGTACGGCTTACTTAGGGGTGACCAATAATATTTAAAAGGAAGGATTTAGGCTTGTCAAAAGGAATTATTTTGGCAAGTTGAATTTGCAGTTTAAACCTGCAGAACCAGGCTACTGGCACCAGGCCTACAGTCATGTTCACATTGTCACTGTAGTGGGTGGCACAATGGGTGCTGCAGCTCATAGCTGACATTTAACTTACAGGCCATGAGTACGCTTTGGGCACCATACAGTAGGGACATAGACGTAAGTTAAATATGCCAATTAGGGGTATGACAATTTCATCCTGTTGAAAGGGGCAGCACACGTAGTTTACCACTGGGTAGCAGTTCTATAGCCAACACAAATTGGTTCAGCAAAATGGCAAACAATTCAGGGTGACACTGTAAAAAGGAGGAATTTGTAATAGGAGTCAGTGTAAATGAAGAGGTCTCTGAAGCACAACATAAATATCAGACTGAGCAGCATTTCTGGAAAATAGTGAACTCAAAGGAAATCGAGTGGCACTCCCAGAAATGTAGAAGCATGTTCCCTGAATGACTGATCACACAAATAATAAATAAAACAAATTTGGCTAAGATTAGTTTCCAATCCTGAGCGACATGTCTCTCTTATTACACTGTAGGCACACACACAAGCAATGCAGTCCATTTAAGTCTCATTCTTTGAGATCAAGGTTAGTGATGGGTGCCACATATGACATCTAGTTCTCTGGAAATTTCAGGCTCCACATCAGATACAGTTGCTCATGGATAAGCCGGTGTTTGGACTGAAGGCTGAATTAGTTTTCTTTTTTTGTGTCCAGTCAAACTGACTGCGTCCTTAATCATCATCTGTCTGTACTTTGCTAAATGAGAACTGTAGTCTGTTTTGTATTTACATCACCACATATTGTATAATACAATTGCAAAGACCCCAACTGTCATGACATTGTTGGGTTTAGAAAGGCACTGTAGACACCTGGCCACCAACTGCATTATTCATGTGCTGCAGCATTGATTGTCAAGATGCTTCCAAGTGGAAAGGCACAGCTTTGCACAAGGTAGCGCTGTGGTCTCAAACACTTTTATGCCCCTTACTAGGGTCAAATACTGCCCGGCTGTGCCGCAGATGCAGAAAATCCATCTTGCTCAGTGCATGTCTTTTAAGGCAGGTCCATCCCGTTGCAACTACCAAAGGGAGGCCCCATCCATTCCCAAGTGCAAAAGATAGGTCATCATGGTTGGGGCCTGTCTATAAAGGGAGGCCCCACACATTCTAAAATGCCAATTATTGTGACACCCATCAAGCAGTAGAATCTCTGCTTTGATGCTCCAGAGCTTTCTTGATTTTCACCCGTTTTCTTCAACAGAGTGAGTATCTGAAAAAGAGACAGTGCTAAGCTTTACTTCATAAGCTCTAGGAGAGTGTTAAGTTAATCTTTTGTTTATTATTGACGCCAACCTTAACTCAGCTGGAGGGTCGACCACACCCGATAATTGGAAAATCTTATGCTGTTTGAAGTGACTTCTTTTTTCCATATCATCAAGAGTTTGGACCCAAGTAACTCTTGCCAGAAGTTGGTGACAATATTGCTCTGTCTGAAGCTGAAACCTTTTTGGAGATGTTCTCTGGGGTTTTAAGCTGAACAACTCTTGTCAGCAATTGGTGTTTACGCTATCTTCAGTAGTTGACCCAGAATAAACAATAACTGTATTACCAGCTATGTTCTAGTGAAGGAACTGGTTCATCTTAAAGCTCTGGTTGCAGCTTCCTGATGACTCCTTGTTTGATTGAACTTTCCAGGGATAAATACTGAGTTTTGCTACAGAGCGCTCTCCGGTGGGACAAACATTTGTTTATAGTATAAAAAGTTTTTTAATTGCACATTTGAACATTGATACACTAACTGTGTACTTCCTTTACAGGGTCTCAGCTCAAAGTCCTTTCTTCCTATCACACGTCATTTCACTCAATCTTGCTCTGCGAAAAAAAACAATCCCTCTCATTTGTAAGACTAGAAATCTCATTATGAGGTAGGAAAATGTACTTACCCTTATGCAAGTTCTGTTTACATATTATCTGCCAAATTGGGGTCTAACCTTGTGTCAATGTTTGCATGTTCTACTCCCCAGAATTCCCTTACAAACCCCCTCCTTCGTCAACTTGTTTTGATTTGCCATTGTTCTCGTTCATGGCTACTGCGTCAAGGTAAGTGTGGCATCAGCTATCATTCTGCTCCTGTGTAAGTATCCCACTTTACTGAGATCTGATTAGTTTAAGTAATCTTATGTTGCTCTTTTTTTTATAAGGCCATGTTGTTTTAGTCCACTATGGGAAGTTAATCTTCATATTCATAGGCTGCTTCTGAAATGTCAGTTGATGGCTGAAGAACCCCTCTCCTTGTCCCCTATTGTGTCTTGTGGACCCTGATGTTGATTATCATCATTATGGGTCTAACTGCAATTTGATGAGACCGATCAATCCATTTGTCAGTCTCAATTGCCCAACCTTCACTGAAAAAATGCTTGGGAGATTTACTGACTTCAGGACATTATAATTCAACAAAACATTTCAATGTATTCCCACTCTTGTGAACCAATCATTTTTCTCCAAACTGTGAGAGTGGGTAAACTAAACTCCCATATTTCTCAGACTATGATAATGGTACAAACATGACTGCATCCTTGAGTTGATATACTGGACAGCCATCTGTGGTTCAGACAGCTCTTCCCACGAGCCTCACTTCCTTGCACCTAGTTCTCCTCCTGGTGAAAGCCTCATTATCAGTTGTCTAATGAATGACAAATTCCTATTCACTAGCTAACAGAAGGCTTCTGGAAAAATACAGTGGGAAGAAAAAGACAAACATCTTGTGCAAAACAACCCTGAAAAAAAATGAACAGGCCTCAGCCTTAAACATGTAAAATCAACATTCAGGATGGCATGAATATTAGGCTAACTTAGGGGGTCATTAGGATGGCGGGCGGACTTGAGTCCGCCCGCCATCCCAGCAGTAACGGGACCGCCCACCTGTCATGCGGTGGTCCCGCACCCCTAATTATGATGCGACTGCCACTTCAGCGGTCGCATTTGGCAATTTAATATTGCAGCGGGTGCTGCTGGCTGCAGCACCCACCGCAATGTCAAATGGCCATGTTGTGCATTTCCATGCACAACGTGGCAGGCACCACTCGGTGCCTGCCACCTTGTGCATGGAAATGGATGGGGGTACCATGGGTACCCCCCAGCGCACAACTGCCCCCCCCACAGAGGGGGCCCGCAACGGTCCCCCAAAGTCAGTCTCCGCCTACCTTTTTGTGGCTGGATATCCGCCGCAAAAAGACAGGCGGAAGGGCTCATCCTAGTCACTACTGCCGCAATGATGCCCTGGTTCCGGGTTCCGCAAGGCGGGCAGAAAAGGACCGCCTTGCGGGACCATGGCGGACGGACTTTCCGTCTGCCGCGGTACCAATGTGATTCCCACCGCCATCCTAATTTGGTGGTGGGTGAATCACATTGTGATGGCGGGAGGATCGCCACCGCCGGCCCGGCAGTGGCGATCCTCCCACCATCATTATGAGCCCCTTAGTTCTTTACAACATTGTGGTTACCTACTAATATTGATAGGGTAAATGGGCACATGTTAGTTAACGTGGTAAATCACACTTTGTTAAAGAATGTATTTCACATGCAAAATGAAGAATTACACTCCATCAGTATCCTCCTTCAACCATCAGCCCATCAAACAGAAATATATCACAAGGAACAGCACTTACTTGGTTTTACTGAAACATGCAAGGTATGATGCAGCAGAGACTGCAGAAGAAGGATGAATGGTGCTTTTCCTGCAGTAGCTAAATGCACAATTAGCACACTCAAAAAATAAATAATGAGACTGGAGGACAGGAAGAGGAAGATGTAATTGTATATACAGTAGCCTCACTCGATATGGTACTACCTCTGTTAACAAGAAAAATTCAGATTTTGCTTAGTAAACATCCTCAAACAATACTTTTGGGCAAAGCATCCATTATGAATCAAATTTGCAGAATTATTTGATGCCCAAAAAGACAGTCCTAACATCCGGTTTCTTTAAGTCTTGCTGCTCACAATGCAAATTAATGACTTTCCACAATTAGTATCACACCTCATTGGTGTAATTGTGAAACACCTGAAACATACTGCAAAATGTTCAACATACCTCAGATTATGCACCGATTTAGAAACGGCATCCTTTTACAGAAAGTGAAGAAAAAAATATCAAGTTATGTGCGGTTGACAAAGTCTTGTTAAAAACAACCTTGGGAAGTGTTCAAACGTTGTTTTCTGTATACTCGGTGGTGGCTGGGAATACAATTAACTGCACATGATAAGATTTTATAAGAGGAACGGTTAACAGCTCTAAATAAAGCGCTAAGCAAAATTAGAGTTAAAGTGTAACTAAGGAGGTAACTAAATCCAATTTTTTTAACTTTGTAACTTTATTGATCAAGATTCATGATTAATTAAAGACTTTGAGCTCTCCTCTATATACATTAGAGGGAAGTGTCAATGTAATCCAAATATGGTACTCTCACAGTGTTTCTTCTTTCTTGTGTTCATGTTTCTTTGTTGGCTTTTTACTACATAAACTGCTATCGCTGTCCACCTTGTGTGTAATCAGTACGTTCGTATGTTAGCCCTGCACAGTTTTTTGGTGTCTTAATCAATCAATGAAGTGTCTTGTAAAGCACAACTACTCACCCATAAGGGTCTCAAGGCAATAGGAGGCGGGACTGCTGATCCATAGAAGTCGCTGTGGTTCAGTCGAAGAGCCAGGTCTTGAGGTCCTTCCTGAATTGAGGCAGTGACAGTGATTGCCTGACGTGGAGAGGTAGGGTGTTCCAGGTCTTTTTCTGTGATGTAAGAGAAAGATCTTCCTTATGCCGTGGTCTTGCGGATACAGGGAACAGTGACCAGGGCCAGTTGGGTGGAGTGGAGGTCTCTGGTGGGTGCGTGGAATGTGAGGCGGTGGTTAAGGTACGCAGGTCCTGCGTCATATAGGGCTTTGTAGGAGTGTGTGAGGAGCTTGAAGGTGATTCTTTTGCTGCCTGGGAACCAGTAGAGGTCTCTCAGGTGACCGGTGATGCAGCGGGGGATGTTGAGGATGAGTCTGGTGGAAGGGTTCTGAATGTTCTGCAGTTTCTTGAGGAATTTCTGGGTGATACCGGAGTAGATTGCATTGCCAAGGTCTATTCTGCTGCTGATGAGTGCGTGAGTGACCATCTTTCTGGACTCTCATTGGGGATCCACTTGAAGATCTTATGGAACAGGCATAGCGTGTGGAAGCCGGATGATGAGATGTCGTTCATATGGCGGTTCATAGTGAGCGAGGGTTCCAGGATGATGCTGAGGTTCTGTGGGTATGGGAGGGTTCCAAGTACTGCGGGCCACCAGGAATCGTCACAGACGGGGGATGGAGCCCAGAATGAGGACTTCGGTCTTCTCTGAGTTGAGCTTGCGGCAGGTGTTTTTCATCAATGTGGCGACAGCCTTCATCCCTTCATAGAAGCTGTTCTTGGTGACTGGGTTCGTTGGTGAAGGGGAAAATCAGCTCGGTGTTGTCAGCATAGCAGACGATGTTGAGTCTGTGGTTCCTGACGATGGCTGTGTGTGGGGCTATGTAGATGTTGAAGAGAGTTGGGCTCAGGGAGGAGCCGTGAGGCACTCTGTGGCTGATCTCTGTAGCTTCAGAGTGGACAGGTGGTAGTCTGACTCTCTGTGTTCGGCTGGTGAGAAAGGAGCGGATCCATTTCAGGGCTTTGTCACTGATGCTAGTGTCGTGGAGTCTTGTGCATAGAATGCGGTGAGAGATGGTATTAAAGGTGGCCGAGAGGTCCAGGAGGATGAGGGCTGCAGTTTTGCTACGGCTGAGGAGGGTGCGGACATCATCTGTGGCGGCAAGGAGAGTGGTCATGGTGCTGTGGTCGCTTCCGAAGCCAGATTGGTAGAGGTCCAGGTTGTGGTTCGCTTCAATGAACTCAGAAAGTTGGGCGTTGATGGCCTTCTCGATGACCTTGGCTGGGAAGGGGAGCAGAGAGATGGGTCTGAAGTTGTTGATGCATTGGAACACCAATGTGACAGTCGTGTTGTAATCCAAATACCAAGGTTATTCATGGAATGAAAAATACACGTATTACAAGAATCATGGATTAAAAACCATGGAATGATCATAAAACAACTTGGAATGATCTTTTTATTTCTACTAAATTGGATATAGAACATTTCACACCAACTACTGAACCCCTCACGGGGTCAAATTGTGCCTAGGGGGACGCATCCCATTCCAGGGTGCGCAGTTTCACGTATTATACAAGGAACTGGACCGGAGTAAGCTACCCCAGGAGCACATCTGAAATATAGAACACAGAACTAATCTACATAGATATTCTGGTTGTGCGTGCACAAACAATTGATTAGTTTATCCTCGTTCTGATCCCTGTACGCAGCACACCGCTTTGAATCCAATATGGCATACGAGGAGATTTCAAACCTCACAGACCAACAGGCGGACACTTTTGCATTCGCCAACGACGAGGCTACACGCATCTACGCTCTAATACATGAAGAGACGACACAATCAACCACCCACCGCAATAAAGAACAGAACATTAAGCAACTATCTATACTTGTCGAAATGAGAGATCAATCAGCGATTACACGCAAGTACACTTATCAAGTACCTTTGGGCACAGCGCATACCACGAGGCCTAAGAATAGCACTGAAACCCTCTTTATATAAAAATGCCCAAAAATTCAAAGACCGCTGGTATGCGATCTTGAATAAATGTTCATTGGATTTAATCCTGTTAATTATTGAGGAGCTATCAAATATACTAGAGGAACTTTCTAAAGAAATAGTGATAGTCACCACGGAACTAACCAATTCAATGTCCATAGAGGATTGGTCTAAAGTTTTACAGGACATCAATGAACAGCTTACCAAACATTCACAAGAAATAAATGAGAGGAAAATACGTAAATTTTGCCGCGATACAGTGGACTACAAGCTGGGTGAAGTCTACAGCTGGGCCGAAGTATATGCACGTCACAGGCAAAATAAACCGTACACAGAACAATCTGAGACATATCCAACAGATCAGGTTCACAAAAGCTTCCCACAACATCAACCATTGAACAGCCACATACTTCTGGAGAGCCTTTTTTAGAATCAGGCCAACCAAACAAAGAAGACTCCGGCGGGGCCAAAGAAAGAGAAACTCCAAACACCAGGAGCACCACCACCGGCACAAAGAAGGACAGAGGGAAGAAAACACAAGCAAATTAAATTTAGTTATCAACATTTCTGACCAACCACTGGATGAAATGGAATTAAGGACATTACAGAGGGGAACTTCATTCGCTCCCATGACATACATGAATAATTTGGAACTGGAAATCAGCTTATTTAAATTGATGAGAAAATTACGTCTCAGACATTTTTTTGAAAACGTTCTTCAAGATCATCGCACCGCAGAGGAAGACCAATTACATGGACTCACACTCCGAAGTACATACATGCCACCAGTCAGCCACAAGACCCTTGACACATTTGAAAACTTAGTAAAACATGATTTAACTAAACTGAACTACTCGAAAAGAAACAAAAGGAGCAACCTCACACAAAAAGAATTTGGTATTCTCAGAAAAATTGCGAATAACCCTAACATTATCTGCCAGAAGGCAGACAAAGGTGGAGCAATAGTGATTCTCAATACCACACATTATGAAAGTGAAGTTGACAAACATGTTTCAGACGAAACAACCTATACCAGGTTGGAAACAAACCCTACAGATGTCTTCATGAAACTACAGCAATTCACAGTTGACACAGATGAATCTATTCTATTATGCACCATGGATGTTAAAGCACTTTATACCTCAATTCCACATCTTCTGGGAATTGAAGCCATAGAACACACTTTACTACACACTGATCTCGACCCTGACATGAAGATATTTTTGATGGAATTATTACATTTCACCCTTTTCCAAAGTTATTTTAAATGGAAAGAACAATGGTTTCTCCAATTGTCGGGGACTTCCATGGGCAATTGCGCCGTGCCGGCATACGCCAACCTTTTTATGGAAAGATTCGAAGAAGAAAACATCTTAACCAAGTTTCCATGGAATGTACACAGCAAATTATTCCTTAGATACATTGATGACATCTTCATGTTATGGAACGGCCCGAAGTCAGATTTACTTGATGCTCTTAACAACCTTAACAGCATTAATGAGAGAATCCAGTTTACATTTGAAGTACAAGAGCATCGCATCACTTTTTAACTTCTTAAGTTTTAACTTGTGCATAAACAGAACACATCAATGCGTGTTTGCACATAGTCCATGTTCATTGAGTTGTAAACATGCTAAAACACCTATACTTTATCTCCTTCCAAAACTACATAAAGATTCAGTCAACCCGCCTGGCAGGCCAATAGTTTCCTCCATGGGCTCACACATAGAGATGACGTCAAAATACATTGATTTCTTTTTAAGACCATTTGTCATCACTCTACCTGCATATTTAAGAGATACCATGCACTTCCTGAATATGATTGATGGTCTGCTGTGGGACTTTACAGACTTTTGCCAAGTAACAAAAGAAATGCACTGGCACTTGAATTATAGAGAAGTTGTCTGTGAAATACTAGGCGAATCTGTAAGACATGTTTACATTTATTTATTACACCAGCACTTTATTGAGATTATCTGTTAGCCCACTGGGACAGGATGCATAATTGTACTCCATGAATTTTTGTTCAGGCTAATATTGTCATTGTTAGATATGCACGATTATTTTATTGGCATGAAGGTAACGATGACCTGTAAATTGTAGTAATGATAACAAATGTAATGTTTGTCTAATATGAAGCACTTGCACTTTACTCTTACCATGATGACCAATGAGCCTTGAAAATACGGGGATTCACCATTACAATATGGCGCCCACTAGTTTTTGCCAGTAATATGTGTGTCCACTTTCTATGTTTAATTAATTAGTGTATGTATACGGAAGTGAAACATTGCTTGCCTTACCGTGAACAAGCCGTAAAGGCGAAACGCAGTGGTAGGAGGCTGTCTGTTATGTAATAAACAGATTTCAGCATCTTGGAGTGTCCTGAGCATTTTTCTTTCAAATGAGAAAAAGTTGTGGTTTAAATTGAGGAACGCCGGATTCCGCTCAGGACCGCCGCGTGGCAAAGCCCCATACTACCGGACTTACGTGAGTGATATATATATATATATGACCATCCTTATCTCTGCGCGAAAGGTGAAATAAAATATTGAAAAAAGGAATAATTGTCCAGACCTGATTGTCTTCATGGTGCCGTGGTTGCCTTGCTGCGAAAAGTGAAAGCGTCGGCGATTTGAAGATATATATATATACATATATATATATATATATATATGTCTTCGTATTTAACATTAAATTCAATTTAAATATAGTTTTATAAATGGAAATAAATTAACCTATTTTAACATACTGTTGCAACATGGGTGAACTTACTCCAGGTCTGAGCTGGAGTACATTTGCTACTTTGTTGGGTCATTTTTGGCTGTAGTAACTTTAGAAGTGCAGCTTCTGAACAGCAAAATACTTACTCTTTTGTGAGTGAGTGTCTGTCCTTCCCTAAATCCCTCTTTAGCTCTCCCTAACCCTCTTCTTATTCCTCCCTAATTCCCTCTGAATTCGAAGTATGATTTCCCCTTTTTCCAGACACTTCCCCTAAGCCCACCCACATTTAATTCTAGGTAGTAAATTTACCTGGGTGAGGATCTCCCCAATAGAAAAATAAGAGGGTTTGAAATTTAGACTCATAGATTTGTGAATTGCATTTTGTGTTACTGTATGTACTGTATCGAAACCCTTTGCATGATATAGACCATAGACAACGGAACGTGGTCAGAGGAGGGAGGTGCTTGGTCTCTGTATCATTCCTACACATGGACAATGAAAAACAGGAATGGAAAAAAACAGGAATGGAGAAAAAGGCATCTGGCTGCAGAAGCTATCTTAAAAAGCGCCTATCCTGTGAGCCCAGCCAACACACACCGACCCAGCTGACACACACACACACACACGCAAACACACGCACACAGACACACACACATATTTAAGTGAGAATTTCCATAGGAAGAGTTTCAGGGATGAAGAGTCAAGCGGGGCCAGGAAATAGAGGGCGTTCTAAAACGCTTTTTCCCCATCTATTTCCATAGAGAAAATTAAATAACGATACATAAAAAATGGATGTACAAAATTACAAAAAAAATTGGTAGAAAGCTAGATCTTTATCCAGAAAGCATGCTTTTGTGATTTGGTGTAAATCCTGTTAAATAGTTTTTGAGAACTTAATGTTCAAAATTAATAAATATCTGTTGCCACGGAACTACTGCGGTACTGGCAGATCAAAACAAATTTTGTGATTGGCTGCCATTTTAGGACTTGGGGACTCATGTAAGGGTAGGTATAACCTGCCTGCGTCATACTTCTGGGGGGCTTCATACGGACCCTTTCAGGCTCCAAAAGTATTTTTTTTGTTTCACAGTACAGCAGTTGTACTGTAGGAATGTTCTTTTTGTTTTAAAGGGTGGAACTGCCCTTTTTTATTAAAATACCGCCATCAGTGCATTATGGGGAGGGTAGGGTATCTTTCCCGAGCCATCCATTGGCCCCAGAACCCCCACCAGGGCTTGTCAAATTTAATGTAAAATAAATCAATTGGGGAGTAGTACATGCTTGTGCCCCTTTCCCAGAGCCAGATAATGGTCTGAAAATTCCATTCCCTGGGCCCTGACACAAGACAGTGTTCGGGGGACCATCCTTGTGGAGATCTGCTCCATAGTTTTCTTTTGTGTTGAAATGCAGTCTTGGGCACATGGCTAAATGTTTATTTTATCAGCAGTGTACACAAATAACATCATAATCTGTTTATAATTGAATGACTGCACTTATCTTAGGGGTACACATTAGATAGATTATATTAATAATGCACAAGAAAATATAATCATCAGCATTGCGAAAGGGACATTAAAACTGTATGTAACTTTTTGGTTAGTGCTCAAAGAATTAGGAGATGAAGTACTAAAAAATAATATAATTAAATGTTGGAGTTAAGAAATATGCTCAGGTAGAACTCAGAGTGATGAAGGTAATTAATGTCAAAGTTGCTATTAGACTACATCTCACTAGGAGTAACATGTACTGTTAATGTCTGCCTAGGGATAGTGGGTGATGCTACCCATAGAGGTCATATGTGGTCATAATAGTATCAAAGTCTTCTCACAGATGCTGTCAACAATTAAAATGAAAGATCCCCACAGAGGTAGCATGTGAAAGTATTGTTGTTCAAATCCCAACAATAATAGTGTCTGATTAAAGCAATAGTCATGTCCCCACAGGGATAGTGTGTTGTTATGCGGATGTTCAAAACGTTATAGAGATCATGTGTGAAGATAAGCATGTTCAAGTCCCCACATAGATAGTGTGTGAAGATACTATTCAAGATTCCACTCATATAGAGAGTGAAGATAATGATGCTCAAGTCCCCACAGAGATAGTATGTGATTATAGTGAAGTTTAAGGGGCCGATTATGACTTTGGCGGTGCTGCGCTGGCTTTCTGCCTGCACAGCACTGGTACAGCACTGCCAAAGTTGTGCGAGGACCACCCGCTAGATTACGAGATCAGCTTGTGCAGGCGGATGGTCTTTTTGCCTTTTCCATGGCAGTACCCTGAAAAAGGGCACCGCAATGAGAACAACAAAAATGTTCCAGCACGGCATGTACTGTGAAGTCCATGGCATGCTGGAACTTAGGGTGCACATGTTGTGCCCCCTGAATACATCCCCATGGCGGGGGGCATGGGGGTCCTGTAGGGCCCCCTTTGTTCCCCCACTGCCAGAGTTTTTGTGGTGGGCTCACTGCCATGAAAAGGCTGGTGGTGAGAGGAACTCGTAATATGCTCGGCGGACTGCGCCAGTCCTGCTTAGTATATTGCATTGTCCCTCTGCCACGCACCACTAGGGACCGGTGGTTCCCTGGCACAGCCAGCGATCCACTGCTGCAACGACTCAGAGAGTCGTAATCAGGCGGATGGAGCACCACCACCACGAGTCTGGTGGTCCATGGACCTTCAGACCCGTAATCAGGCCCTAAGTCTCGACAGGGATAGTGCGCTGTTACTGGGATGTTCAAGACCTCATAGAGATGGTGTATGGTGTGTGAATGTATACATGTTCAGGTCCTTACAATGATAGCATATGAAGAAAATGTTCAAGCCTCCACAAAGATAGATGCGTGAAGATAATGATGCTCAAGTCTCCATTGAGATAGTGTATGATTATAGACATGTCCAACATTCCTCATAGTGAGTGAATATAGTGGTGTTCAAGTCCCTACCCACAGAGTGTGTGAACATTTTTCATGGTCAAGTCCATACACTGATAATGTGTAAAGGTCATGATATTCAAGTTCACCCAGACATAGTGTGTGATAATTGCGATGTTCATACACCCACAGAGCTAGTGTGCGGTTATTAATATATTCAAGACTTTATAGAGATGGTGTTTGAAAGCAAGCATTGTCGAGGTCACACAAAGATAGTGTGTGAAGATAATGTTCAAGTCTCTATACAGATAGTGCATGAAGAATAGATGATCAAGTCCCAGTTGAAATAGAGTGTGATTATAGGTGTGTTCAAGCCTCCTAATAGTGCATAAATAAGCTGTGTTTAAGTCCATACCTACAGAGTGTGTTGACATTTTCATAGTAAGATCAATGCACAACTGCCCCATTATGAGGTGGCTAGTTTGACCGCCCTGGGAACACTGGCTCTGCCAGGGAACCACAATTCCCTGGCTTTGGAGCAGCAGTCAGAGGCTGCAATATGCTTGGCGGGACAGCCACAGTCCCAACAACCAAGTTACGAGTTTCCTCTCCTCCAGGGTTTACATGGAGGTTCTTCCTCCATGTAAACCTTGGAGGAGAGGAAACAAAGGGGGCCCTCAACTGCTTGTGGATGTTCACATTGGGACTTTCGAGTACATGCTGTGCAGGAATCTTGTAGTGCGGTCCCATTGTGGTGCCTTTTCAAAGGCACCGCCGCCTTTAAAAGAGGCACTGCCTACTAGAAAGTTGTAATCTGGAGTACGGGCGCTGCGACCTTCGGCTGAACAGTGGTGCAGCAGTTTGGACCTCCACGCCACCACGCCGCCGAAAAGTCGTATTCAAGGCCACAGTGTTTATCTATAGTGGTGTTTAAGTCCCTTCCTACAGAATGTGTGGACATTATCATGGTTAAGTCCATAAAGTGAAAGTTTGTAAAGGTTAGGATAATCATGTCTCCACAGAGATAGTGTGTGTTGATAGCAATATTTAAGGCTCCACATAATGTGCAATACCATTAGTCTTCAAGTCCATGCTGAGATAGTGCGAGAAGATCAACATGCTCAAGTCCCAGGAGTGATAGTGTGTGTAGATAATGTTGGAGTCTCCACAAAGATAGTGCATGAAGATAATCATGTTATAGTCCACAGAGTGATGTTGTATAGAAATGATGTTTGAGTCCCCAATTAGATAGTGTGTAAAGATAATCATGTTTAAGTCTAGAGATAATGTTTGATTACAGTGATGCCCAGATCTCCACGGAGAAAGTGTGTAACTATAGTGATATCATTTAAGTTTCAGTTTATTTAATTAATAAGTTTACCATATTGTGTAATAATAGTCATGTTTGAGTTCCCAAAGACATAGGGCCCAATTCACAAACTGTATCTTGTAGTAGATGATGTACTATTAAAATAGTATTACTTACTTACTACAAAATGCAATTCACAAACATATGGAGTCTATTCACAAAAGTAAATTTACAAGTGAATACATCTTCATGTATAAGTTTACTCTTACTATTTGGAGTTACTTTACCATTTTGAGCTATCCAACATTTACGAGTATAAAGTTACTCGACGGTGTACACTTACACATCCCCACAAGTTTAAAGTTACTACATGTAACTTTTCACAGATAGGGCCCGATTACGATGTCGTTAGGAAACTGTCCCGACCGAATTGGTTCCGGAATAGTTTGCAAACTAATCGAGTCCTGTGAGTCTGGACGACCGATTACGATGCTTCCCAACATCGTTCGGTCGGACTCGCATTCACTTCAATGGGAGCCTGTATTCCAAACGAGAACACAGGCTCCCATTGAAAAAAGGGGTGGTTAGAGAAAATCTTGCACCCTGTGGCAGGCACCCCATGGTGCCTGCCACACTGTGCATGGTTGGGAAGAGGGGTCCCGGGTACCCCCACGGGCTACATTCATAAGTCTCTGTATGAAGGGGGGCCTGCAACGGGCCCCCAAAGACAGATTCCGGCAGCCGTTTCATCTCGGACAAACTGAATCGGAACGGCTGTCCGAATCAGTCATAGTAATCGCTCGTCTGGAAACTGTGTCCATATAGCTGTACGAATCGGCTCTGAAAGATTCGGACTGTCCGGATGCCTTTCGGAACAAGCGTTTCAAATCGGATTCTGCAATACCGAATCCCATCCGGAGCCTTTCCTAACGACATCGTAATCGGGCCCATAGTCGAAGATCTCCACCACCAGGGCAGGGATCTCACTATAGTAAAGTATAGGGAAATGTTAAAAAATATAATGAATATTTGTATTAATTTTAAAGTTAAATAATTTTATATATTTATTTAACATTTACTATATCGAATAATATTAAAATGTTACAGCATTATTAATTTTGAAGTTAAATAATTGTACATATTTAACATCAAGAACAGTCCTTTAAGCGTAAACAAGGAGGTGGCACACAAGTAGCATCCACAGTGGGTTTATTGCACAAAAGAACAACACGTTTTGGCCAGCCGGCCTTCGCTAAGTTCAAAGGTCAATGCTCCGTGCACCGTTAAAGTAAGCGTGCCGTCATCATGGACATATAAAACATCCGACATTTACAATGAAGATAAAAGCAAATTATCGTAGCTAAATTTAGAATATCTAACAATAATAAGCTAACTATATTGCGAAAATAGACTGTTATACATTTTCAAATCATATATAAAATATAAACTGTTATCGGCACTGCAGTGTAGTGAACAGTGTAATCAATCAATTATTAGAATTCTTGCTATAGATATGCATAGATTTCCATATGTGCAGCATACATTTTTATGAACGAGAAAGTAAGGCCAGTTGTTTAAGGTTATATAGCCTTACGTTAATATACGAAGGACCCGATCACGTGACTTCGTGAGCATAGAGGAAATTCACTCTAATGTTCACTGCTTGCCCACAAGTCAATAAAGTTATCCCATCTTGAAAGGTGACAATAAAGAATATCCTTGTATCCAAAATTAATTAAAAGTTACAAGGTGGGGCGCTTGCAATTAGCACATTTTTTAAAGAAAACGCAACAATAATGTTGTTACCTAGTCATAACATGATTCATCGAGGAACATCTAATAATGAGACAAATTAGTCGGACACATCCTAAGTAGTAGCAATATATATAGCCTGCAGCTTAGCAAAAGTTTGTATACAGTGTATACTAAAAAATCCCTTGCCCTGCTCGAATATAAGGCTGCTAAGAGTATACACTGCTGAGTGTTTACATATTATATATTGAATTGTACCACCACAATAGCGTTAATCACTGTATTTTCTTACCGGATGAACAATACTGTCCAATAGGCATCGATGTGCAGATATACGGTGGTCGGAGCACAGAACCAATGTATACATGATCTCATGTACACAAGAGCTCTGCTTCAGAAACGGGGTTAGAGGAAACATATATATCCCAATGGAGATATTTCAGTGTCAAGTGACCAGTGAAAACTTAAGTGATCTTAAAATAAAAAATCCTGAGCAAGAAAAAAACGATCAAATGGCCCATATGTCAGCCCTATTGTAGAGCATGATCAATCATGTTACAATCATAAGTGACATGTGGGTGAGATGAATACACATGTGTGTATGTCCTATAGGACACAATATTTCATTGTATTATAACCAGGGTAATTGCTCAATCACCCACCCTATATTGATCGTCCTATCAAACAGGAAAATGTGATCTGGTGCACCCTATCTTAAAAAATTGTACAGGAAAGGAATTGTACATAAAAATTCCCCAATATATGTAAAGCAAAATATAAGAAAATATAAGTATAAAAGGTTTAGGAAATCATCCTAACCAACTGAGTACAGAGAGGAGGCAAAGGTTTGATAAGTAAACAAAGATCTAGGAGAATATATTCAACCCTGCTGGTGATTATATGCCTATGTGTGTGGCCAATTCCTCCTCTTTATTGAGTCCGAAGGGCATCCTGGTGTTCAAGTCAATGATATATCGGGACTCCAATATACGAAGCTGTTTCTCCCGGTCTCCCCCTCTGATATGTTTTAACACTCTATCGAGTCCTACATATTTCAGGAGTTTGCTATTGCTGTTGTGGACATTATAGAAATGCCTGGCCACTGGATAGTTGAAATCTAGGTTGGTTATTTCCTACCGTTATTGGCGGGGGTATGTTATTTATCGGGTGAAATAAATAGGCATTACTGACACAATGTCATAAACAAAAATATCATTTACAGAAAAATTGTGTCAAAAATATCATTTACAAAAATATTGTATCCCTATTCTTGTAATGGTAAGTACAAAAATAAATAATAATTTCACACTAATATCATTAAAAAACATTGGGGAGAGGAGTTGGCCTATCGGCTAGGGCGGCCGACCTCGAATCTGGGGAACTGGGTTCGAGTCTCGGCAATGACGCTGAACATCCTGTGATTCTGGGCAAATCACTTAATCTCCCCATGCCTAAATAAAAAACGAATGTGTGTCCTCATGTAACGTAACTGGTGCTATGTAAAGCGCTCTGATACCCGATTCGGGTCAAGTTCGCACTATATAAAACTCTGGAAAAAGAATACAAAATGAAAAATTAAAATATGTAACAATACAAATAATATTTAATACTATGTCTAAATATACACTCACATAATCCCAAAAACCTAAATATGTGTGTGTATGTTTATATATACACACACAAATATATATATATATATATATATATATATATATGTATATATATATATATATATATATATTCAATGAAAAAACCACAGGTTTCAGGGAGGTTACAGTTAGTTGGACATTTCACTCGTACAAAACCAGAGAAATTCGACCGTTATAGTTAGTTGAGGCAACTATAACTCGCGCCCCGCAATGCACTGCTGATGACGTCACTTATTACATCACTCATGACATGGTCAGTGACATCACTGATGACATCACTGATGACATCTCAAATGACATCACTGATGACATCATCCAGTGACTGTGTGTTTTTGTAAAGTTTAAATATGTTTTATATATATATATATATATGACAAGGTGTATTGAAGAATGAGTGGGTGTATGAGTATCTGTATGGATGATTTAGTAGGTGCGTGACTGACTGTGTAAGTGAGTGATTAAACGTGTATTACTGAATGCATGAGTTAGTGACTAATCTGTGTGAATGTCTGTATCAGTCTGTCAGTTGGTGTGTAAGTGGCTGCATGGGTTGGTGAGTAGCTACATATATGGGATATTGATTGGCTGTCTGAGTATCTGTATGGGTGCCTGAGTGTCTGTGTGGGTGGGTGGGGGATGTGTGTGTGGCTCTGTGCATAGATGTGTGAGTGGGTGATTCACTGGGTGTATGGGTTCAAGAGTGCATCTGTGAAGGGCTGTATGGGTGGGTGTGTGTTTACGGGTGTGTTGGTGAGTGAACAGATGTCTCAGTGGTACATGTGTGAGTAACTACATATGTGAAAGGCAGTATTTGTGAGTGTTGGACTATATAAATGACTATATGTGAGAGTGAGTGATTGTGAGTGTGCCTGTATGGATGAGTGTGTGCTTGTGTCCGTGATTGTATAAGAGAGTAAGTATGTGTTAGTATCTGTATGAATAAGTGAGGTGGTGTGTGTATAATTGTGTAGGTGAGTAAATGGGACCGTGATTGATTCTTTGCATGAATGACTATGTGTGTGAGTAACTCTATGGGTAAGTGGCGGTGTGTGAGTGTCTGTATAGGTGTATGAGTGTATAGGATAGTGCCGTATTGATGAGTGACTGCATGTATGAGTGACTGAATGGGTGAATGAGTAGATGTGTGTGTAGACCTAGGAATCAGTGAGTGGGTATGTAGTAACTGGTATTGGTGTGTCTTTGGGTTCGAAAATGGTAGTCTGTATTTTAGAGTGGGTGTATCAATGGTTGTATTAGGGTGTGAGGAGGTGCATCAGATTATCATGTGGATGATGTCATCAGTGATGTCATTTGAGATGTCATCAGTGATGTCATCAGTGATGTTACTGACCATGTAATGAGTGATGTAATATGTGACGTCATCAGCAGTGCATTGCGGGGGCGCGAGTTATAGTTACCTCAACTAACTATAAAGGCCGAATTTCTCTGGTTTTGTACGAGTGAAATGTCCAACTAACTATAACATCCCTGAAACCTGTGGTTTTTTCATTGAATTTCTAAGGTTTTTTAAATGCTAATTTCTACTATAACGTCCCTGAATCCTATGTTTTTTCAGTGAATTTCTAAGGTTTTTTTAAATAAAAATTTCTAACTATAATGTCCCTGAAACCTATGTTCTTTTCAGTGGCTTTCAAAGGTTTTTTAAATGCTAATTTCTAAGTATAATGTCCCAAAAATACTTTTTCTTAGTATTTTAATTGTTATAAAAATAATGTAATGTTTTCTCTTTTCTAAAATATAACTATACATTTTTTTTTTTTAAAGTGGATTCGCGTACCGATGGTGTACCTGTCTTGGTGGGTGCACGAAACCAAGAATTTTGCCGCCATATTGGTTAAGTTGTGTAGGATGCGCGTTCGGTATGCGACGGGTGCATGAATCTCGGCCCCGCGTAATGTCTCGTACGTAGTTCCAGGGGTCGCGGGGGGCCGTGAATCCATCGCAAATCTTTAAGTTTTAAAAGTACATGTATATAAGTTTAATATGTATATTATAGGAAGAGATTATTTAATCTAATTATAAAAATCATATATTTATAACTGGAATAAAGATAAATTATTGTTAATTATATTTTTGGGGAATCGCGCCGGGTGCGCGCTGGTTGCGCGCCAGGTGCGCAAATCCCATGTGACTTGAAAAGAAACAATTTCATTGGTTAAGAACCTTTTGATTCTAGAACTTGATGGACCCCACCCATTTTTTCATACCTTCAAGAGCATCTCAGAAGACACACCTATTGTTTTCTGATCCTCCTCTTTGCCTTTTTTGGTGGTTTTTTCACTGATTTAAAAATGGCAGCTGGAAATGATCCTCAGCAGATTCCACCTGAAGAGGAAGAAGACCTGGAGGAACCTGTGAAGAAAATATTTGAAAGTATCGTGTGAGCATTTTTCTCAATACCACCAGGGGAAAAGAAAGTCAATGCCCGAAAAGTTATCTGCACCATTTGTGGGAATGTTCTCTCGCAAAGCTTCAGATAAAAAATATTCATGCGGGACATCGTTGATGTTGAAACATTTGCAGACTATCCATCCTCGGTGTCTCGCAAGAGAACAGCATCGACGGTAAGAAGAAAAGCGGAGAACCGAGGACAACACTGCTGGACCAAGCACATCATCTGGTTCTACCACGACTAGCACTCCAAACATCATCCCTGAGTTTGCTAGAGTGGAGCAGCGTTGTGTGAAATGTCACAAAATTCTATGTTTTGGTGAGCAATCACTGGATGCCATCCTGGTTGCTATTAGGAACTACTATTGTTAATTTTTTTCCCTAATGCAATGAGTTCCTAATTGCATAATTTTTTGATCATTTTCGCTGTTTGTTCTGTTTAGTTTTTCATCTTAAAAAAAATAAACACCAAAAAAATGTGAAAAAGAGTTACAAAAATACAAAAGAAAAATAAAACAAAAAAGAAGAAAAAAATGGTTCTTTTCAGAACCGCCTATTTGGTTTAAAAAAGAGAAATTTGTAAGTGTTGTATAAATTGTGGTAAGTGGAATATATATAGAAGTGTACAGGTAGTGTACATATGATTGAAGGAGTGCATGGGTAATGCCTGGGTGATTGCAAGAGTGCGGGACTAATGTCTGGGTGATTGCAGGAGTGCATGGCTAGTGCCTGAGTGATTGCATGAGTGGAGAGGTAATGTGTGGGTGATTGGAGGAGTGCATGGGTAATGTCTGAGTGATTGCATGAGTGCAAGGGTAGTGCCTGGGTGATTTGAGGAGAGCAAGGCTAGTGCCTGGATGATTTTGTAAGTGCATGGGTTATGCCTGGGTGATTGCATGAGTGCAGAGGTAATGTGTGGGTGATTGGAGGAGTGCATGGGTAATGCCTGAGTGATTGCATGAGTGAAGGACTAATGTCTGGGTGATTGTAGGAGTGCATGGCTAGTGCCTGAGTGATTGTATGAGTGGAGAGGCAATGCGTGGGTGATTGCATGAGTGCATGGGTAGTGCCTGGGTGATTGGAGGAGTGCATGAGTTTTATCTGAGTGATTGCATGAGTGCAGGAGTACTGCCTGGATGATTGAAACACTCCATAGGTAGTGCTTGGGTGATTGCATGAGTGCTGCAGAAGTGCCTGAGTGCATATATGACTGCATGGGTAGTGCCTGGGTGATTGCATGAATGTAGCGCTAATGTCTCCATGAATAGAGGAGAGCATGGGTAGTACCTGAGTGATTGGACGAGTGCATAGGTAGTGTCTGGGTGATTTTTGTAAGTGCATGGGTAGTGGCTGGGTAATTGAAGGAGAGCAAGGATACTGCCTGGGTGATTGGAGGAGTGCAAGGGTAGTGCATAGGTTATTCCATGAGTGTATAGGTAGTGCCTGGGTGATTGCATGACTGCAGGGGTAGTGCCTGGGTGATTGAAGGACTGCATGAGTAATACCTGGGTGCATGGAAGAGTGCATCTGTAGTGCCTGGATGTATGTAGGACTGCATGAGTAGTACCAGAGTGATTGCATGAGTGCAGCAGTAGTGCCTGGATGGTTGGAATACTGCATGGGTAGTGCTTGGGTGATTGCATGAGTACCACCGAAGTGCCTGAGTGCATGTATGACTGCATGGGCACTGCCTGAGTGATTGAAGGAGTGCATGGGTAATGCCTGGGTGATTGCATGAACGCAGGGGTAATGTCTGGGTGAATAGAGAAGTGCATGGGTAGTGCCTGAGTGATTAGATGATTGCATAGGTAGTGTCTGGGTGATTTCAGGAGTGCATGGGTACTGTCTGGGTGATTGAAGGAGGGCAAGGGTAGTGCGTGGATGACTGAAAGAGTGGAAAGGTAGTACTGGGTCATTCCATAAGTGCATACGTAGTGCCTGGGCGATTGCATGACTGCAGGGGTAATGCCAGAGTGATTGAAAGAGTGCAAGGGTAGTGCTTGAGTTATGGCATAGGTAGTGCCTGGGTGATTGCATGAGTGCAGGGGTAGTGCCTGGGTGATTGCATGAGTGCATAGGTAGTGCCTGGGTGATTTTATAAGTGTATGGGTACTGGCTGGGTGATTGGAGGAGTGAATGGGTAATAACCTGGGTGATTGCATGAGTACAGGAGTAGTGCCTGGGTGATTAGAGGAGTGCATAGGTAGTGCCTGGTTGCATGGAGGAGTGTATGGGTAGTGCCTGAGTGATTGCATGAGTGCACAGGTAGTCCCTGGGTGATTTTATAAGTGCATGGGTACTGCTTGGGTGCTTGGAGAACTGCATGGATACTGCCTGGGTGATTGGAGAAGTGCAAGGATAGTGTCTGGGTAATTGTAGGAGTGCATAGTTAATGCATGGGTGATTGCATGAGTGCAGGGGTAATGTCTGGGTGATTGGAGGAGTGCATGGATAGTGCTTGGGTGATTGGAGGAGTGCAAGGGTAGTGCTTGGGTTATTGCATGAGTGCATAGGTAGTGCCTGGGTGATTGCATGAGTGTAGGGGTACTGCCTGGGTGATTGCATGAGTGCATAGGTAGTACCTAGGTGATTTTATAAGTGTATGGGTACTGGCTGGGTGATTGGAGGAGTGCATAGGTAGTGCCTGAGTGATTGAAAGAGTGCATGTGTAATACCTGGGTGATTGTATGAGTACAGGAGTAATGTCTGGTTGATTGGATGAGTGCATGGGCAGTGCCTGAGTGCATGTATGAGTGCATAGGTAGTGCCTGAGTGATTGCATGAGTGCATGAGTAGTGCCTGGGTGATTGGAGGAGTGCATGGGTAGTGCCTTGGTTATTGCATTAGTGCATAGGTAGTGTCTAGGTGATCTTATATCTGTATGAATACAGACTACGTGATTGGAGAAATGCATTGATAGTGCATGGGTGATGGCAGGACTGTGGGAATAGTGCCTAATGCTATAGATCAGTGCATGGGTAGTATTTGAAAAAATGGAGGAGTGCAGTAAAAGCGACTGTAAACATTACTTCATATTATTATGCTTATTACATTATTTCATCTTACCTTCTTTATTAAAGTAGATACCAAACTCATTGAAACTATTTTACAGTTGTTTTATTGTAAGCTAAATGTAAAATCTTTTCAAGCTTTAGTATTACTTTCTGTAAAAAAAAGAAAAAAATTGTTATTACATATAATATTATAGTTTTAAAAATACAACATAATTTTAGAATTACATAACATATTCAGTTTCCCTTTTTTGCTGTTCTCAGATTCTAATTAATTTCACCATACGCAGTGATTTCAATGTAGATCATCATATAACAGCGGGGAAAAAAATACAATCAATGAGATTGTAAAAAAGCAAACAAATCTGCGTTGAAAATATTTACAACAAGTTCAACTTCCTCGTCACCTATCTACAGATTCTAAATTACATTCTTCAACTACAATAAATAATTTATTTCTCTGAAGTACATTTGTGAAATATACATTCTCATTTACATCGCGTATAATATAAAGATCAAATATATAAACTATTTCTTTCAAACACAATTTTGAAAATGCAAGAAGAATTAGCAAAAACAATAATCCAAACAGTAATTCTTCACATCTTCCCAATAGGCTGAATAATGTTTCCAAATCAACTTGCATTGAAAATATCCAAAATAAACTCTTTAATTTGTGTTTACATCTTCCCAAAAGGCCGAATTATGTTTTCAAAACTTTGGCATCGAAAATATCAGATATGAATTTGGTAATTCGTAAGGCAACCTACATTTGAATTCCAAATGGGCATCATTGCAATGTGTCCATCCTTTATTGCACTTTAAATACACAGTATAGTGTCCAGATGTTGTAGTAGGTCCATAATGGAAAATAATAGCCACTGCTTTAAAAGTTCTTCCTGAAATTGATAGTTGAGTTGCCACAAAAATTTTAATTTTGGTTTCCAATTTTCTTCCATTTGCTCTACAACGTTGTAGCATTAAATTGACATATTTTCCAAATCTTTCCATATATAACGTTGACATTTGTGATTTACAATGAGAGCATTTCATATCTTGATTAGCTGATTTTACAAATTTGTTAAGAGACACTGATTTGCAATCTGGTATCGTCAAGTATATGAATCGTTCAGTGTCTATTTCAGTTGTAGAAGAAAATGAACACTCTTCACATTTATGATCTCATCTGTAACTTAGTCCAAACAAATTTTCAATTTCTATTCCTTCATCTTCCAATACTGCAAGCATAAACATAAGAAATTCTTGTACATCTTGTTGTATATTGAGTGTAAATTGTGAAGAACCAGTAAATATATCCAAAAGATGTCGAATGTAACCCTGGGCAAAGCACTACGCTACGCTCGCGTAGTTTGCGAAGTTTGCGCTACTTCGCACAACGCGAATTGCACGTAGCACAGTGCAAACACGCGTAGCGTAGCGTAGTGCAGCGGTCATTTTTTGCTTGCTCGCGGTCCTCAACGTCAAGTTGGCGACCGCGAGCAAGCAAAATGACATCCCGGCGAGACTTTTTCTCGTTCGCGATCAGCAACATCAAGTTGCCGATCGCGAGCGTGGAAAATAAACCTCCCGGCGAGATTTTCAACGCGGGAGGTCAGGTTTCTCATTGTGAGTGGTCGCGTATGCTCGCGACCGCTCGCGATGAGAAACTACCAGTCTGCGTTGAGAAAGCTGCCGCTCGAGTAAAAATCTACTCGAGCGGCAGTAAAAGACAGCTCGCACTGTGCAAGATGCCGTTTTCAATGATTGCACAGTGCGGACAAGCATCCGGCACTGTGCAATCATTGCGAACAGTGCACTACGCAGTTCGCGTAGTGCTACGCGTAGCTCGCGTAGTGCGAACTGCACTTTGCGTAGCTTCGCGTAGCGGTACTTCGCGAACTACGCCCAGGCTTAGTCGAATGCCAGAAGCAGTATGGATTTTAGTTTTATCAGTTACCAACTTTTGATAAATATAATGCAGTAAAGAACAGAATATTTTTTCTAGATTTTCCATAATTTCATGATGAAGATCTTCTAGATAAAAGACAACATTTACAATTACATTAGCATAGCAGTTGATACCTGAACTATTTTCTAACTGGTATCCTACAATATCATCAACAGTATCCATTTTTATTTTCTTTGCAGCTTCATCATTCTCTTGAGTTGTTTTCTTTTTGGAATCTCAGTGAATATTTGTTATATTTCCGTTTTGGACATGGTACACATTTCTCATATATGGGATATTCACCTAAGTTAGGAGCATAAAGTCTTCTTAACCGATTATACTCTCTTACACAATTTCCATCAGCACTAATCTTTTTGTCATCAAAATCAATCAAATACAAACCAGATAATGTTCTTACTCGAGACAATGCAACTTATGCCATACCCTCTTTAAACACTGTACTTCAAATATTTACCAAAGCATTGTCTACACTTAAACCTTGATATTTATGAATGGTCACTCCATATACTAAAGAAAGAGGAAATGTTTTCTACGAACATACAAGTCTTTTACAAGCAAAAAACGAACAGCACAACGTTCAATCTGTTTTACCTCTTCAATCTGTTCAAATTTAATCTTCAAAAATTCAATCCCATTTCTGTTCTGAAAATTTACAAAATCAACAACTTTTGCCATTGCTCCATTTACTAAACCTTCCTCTACATTTAAATTACGCCGTAAATTTACCCGACAGTTTACACATACATATAAAGTCTTTTCTAAACCTGCAGTCTTAGACACCGACTTTTCCAAAGAATCCAATTTTGACTGCAATTTCTCTGAGAGAAGAATAGTAACTCCTTCGTGTTCCATTTTATCAATAGCTTCTATTTTCACTATTGGTTGTTTTTCCAATTTCAAAAGTTCTTGATTGAATGCTGAACATTCTTCCAGTGTAGACATTAGGCAAACTATAGATTTCTTTTCTCCAATTTTCTTGTATATTATTTCAGGTGCTATGTTTTCGTTTGCAAACAAGTGCATTAAAAGCCGACTTTGTAAAGCTTCTTTGCCATGTTTTGTAAAAACACCAATTCTTATATCTTGAAGAATTTTTCTATAATGTTCATTACTTGCTTGTCGCATATTCTTAATATGTTCTTTATATTCAAAATGAGACCAAATGTTGACATTTCCAATACTTCCCAAAGATTTTCTAGTGTCTTCATGGACAAGTGTTTTAAAAACAGGTTGCCCTTTCACAGGAGTAAGTTGTAGTAGGTCGCCGAATACAATTACATGTTTTCCTCCAAATAGAACATCATAATCTGTTTTTAAAATCTGTTGCATTCTTAAATGTACTAAGGCAAGCATTAAGTTTGAGACCATGCTCACCTCATCAATGATTAGAAGTTTCATTTTCTTCAGTACTCTTGACACTTCATAACAAGCTTTTCCAGATAGCTTGTGATATTCCAATTTATTTTCATGTTCAACTGGTAGCATGAGTAATAAATGTAAAGTAATCCCTTTAATGTTGTGTGCTGCTAATCCAGTTGGAGCTGTTACAACACAAGATAAATGACATCCAGTATTTTGTGTAGATAACTGGTCAAAACTTTAATTAAAAAACTTTTTCCTGTTACAGCTTGTCCACTGATGTACATTCGAATAGGTTTAAATGATGTGCATTGGCATTCTTTTTTTCATGTAGCAAACTATGCTGTATCTGTAGTGTCACTTGCTTATATATTTCTTTTTGTTCAATATTTAATTGTTCTTCCAACTTTCTCAAATCAATAATATCCTGTTGTGCTTGTTGCATTGTCATTTCTACTTCATTCATGGCTATTGCTGCTTCATTTTCAATAATTGGTTGTCCTAGTGGATCTTGACTTAGTGGAGCAGAACTCTGACTATCTTGAGAACTGTCTCTAGCTATTTCAGCTGCAATAGTAGTTTCTTGTTCAATCTCTTCATTTAACATTTGTAGATAAGTAGGGAAAATTGTGCATTGAATGTTATCTTTACATGCATTAAAAGAATCTTCATAGCAGTTGAAATCTCCAAGTAATTCCGCTTCACTACGCCTAGGCTTGAAAAGTTGCAGAAGTGCTAAATAGAAAAATTCCTTTTTACCTGAAGTTTCGCAACTGAGTTTCCTGTGGTTAATAGGATTTCCTTTGGAATGTTTTACCAAACATCCTTCACATCCAATTACTGCATATTTTTCTTCATTTATATTTTCTGAAATATTTCTCTTAAAGCTGTAATGTTGTAGTACTTCATAGAGACATATGTTTTCAAGATGTGGACTTCTTTTAGGATAGTATGTATCCAACATATTCATTTTAACAATATCTGTACTTTCTGGTTCATTCAATGCTAAGTATTTAATTTCTTGTACAGATTTCAATACTTGATTTCGTGTTGCAGCAAGACCTAGACTTACCCAAATGATTCCTCTGGACTTTGAATATAAACTTGCAGAGGTCAACCGATCCGAACATTCGTAGGATCAAATCTCTAGATGGGAAAGCATCTTCAAACTAAAGGTGTACAATTTGTTACTAAGAGTCTTCTCTTGTGAAATTTCTTCCCACATTTCTTTCAACTTCGTCTTTTCAGATTTGGTTATATATGACGTAATATAGCGAGCAACAGCAATCGAATTATCTGCAACATACTGGATATCCATATTTGCATTCCACATTGTCAAAATCACTGGATTGTAATCATTAATATACTTTGAATCTTCAGTTCTTTTTATGTTGTAAGTATTCTTTGGAGATTTTCGACTTATAGTATGCCTTACTGCTGACATGAAAATGTTCACTCTTCCTTTTGAAATTACTGGACGTGGGAATTCAAAACGACATTTTGTATAAAATCTTCCCTTTGATTTGTATTTCTGTCGACAATGTTTCCCACATTGATGACTTTGAAACCGTAAAACTTGCTGTGTCAAGTTGTTTTCTCCTACTTCTTTTGGAATGGCACAGGTAACATATTTTTCATTGAAAGACAAAACATTTCATCAGTATCAGTTCCAAATGTTGGGGCATTCTTGATCCATAACAGCATATGAATATGAGGTGCACCTCTGGCTTGGTACTCCTTTCTCCACAAGAAATCAATAACTTCTCCAAGAGGTGGATTATTTTTATTGCAGATAATAGACATCATAGCTTGAAACCTATAATTAAAATATCAGCACACATTTACAGGATCCAAGGAACACAGTTCTCCAGCTGTCTCCAATTCATGTTTTTAATATTTGAATTTGCTTCTCGTAGAAATTCAAGTAAATCGTTCTATGCGTATTCAGCACAGCTAAGCGTAACAAACCATGTAGGGGTTCCTAAGTTTCTTAACATACATTTAAGTTCTCCGTGACGATGATACCAATACTCATTAGTACCATGTTGAAACGCCATCAAATTAATTAACTGAGATTCTAAATGATCGTCTCTTTGTTGAACTTTGCCCATGAATTCCTTTGCAGAGACATGTGTAAGATGAGCTCCTGTTTTTAATACGTGGTTCACTGCATATGAAAGTTCAGACAAGTCACTTTCAAACAGAAGAAGAAATAAATATGGAATACAATGTTGAAATCTTGGATCTTCTGAGTACAATCTTAATGTACGATATTCTGAAGCTGGAATCTGAACTGGTCGTTCATCATATCGTCCACCTTTTCCAGTGGGGAACAGCTGTGGAAAACAACGAGTTTCCAAATTTTTTCTCATACACTCATGGGTGTTACCTTCGCTTTCTTCATTTGGAATAATTCAATAGTGTTTCCTATCACTTCTTTTGAATGTAGAGTATGTATACTGTAATGTTCGTAAATTTCTTCTTTCCTGGAGTTGTTCACTTTTTCTATTTGGCCAGTTGAAATTTCTCTATCACCTTCTAAACATATTTCTTGTTCTTCCACATTTACAGTTTTATACTAAATATTGTTTTGTACAAGATATAATGTAGCCTTTGGAAATTTGGTGACATCTACTAACTCTTTCCATATTTTCCGACTCTTTGTTGGTACACCATTAACTAGAATTACTACAGGTTTACTTTCCTCTCTCTCTACACCAACAGTTTCAATATTTTTCTTAAAATCAAAGGTAAATACACAACACTTCCTTTTAAACCTCTTTGTAGATCTGTTGGAGGCAGCTTTCCTGTTTTAGGCTCCATACGAATTATAGCCTGAAACGGGTGCACAGATTGAATAAGAATGGACTCATATGTATTTAAATCTACCAGTTCCGGAGGTATAGCTACTAACTCTAGGTTGTTATGTACAGCTCTAGCTGGCGTTTTGTTCTCTTCTAATTTGTTGTAACAATATTTACAAATACATTGATCACTACCCAACTCAAAGCGACCTTCCACAAACAAATAAGCAGCAAATTGCCCCCATTTATCATTGTTTTCCTTTTCACTTTTTAAATACAGATCACATTCCTAGTTTGACTTCAATAGTGAGTACGTCGACGAAAAATACAAACATAGTTTGGATTTTCACAAGAAACTACCTTAAACTTTGTAATTTCTTCTGCAAACTTCACAGTAGAAGTATCTTCCATCTCTTCTTCAACTCCTACACTTATCAAACTCTCACTTTCTCTACACTCCTCTCGTGAACCAAAGAAACTAAACTGTATATCATCAGAAACCTTTTTTACATCCAACACTGAACCATGCAAAAGAGCTGTGTTAATTTCATTTAGACATAATGCAGGACTTTTTACATAGTATAATCTTCTTACTAACTTCCGCATTTCTGAATGATGTACTGCTAACATTCTTAAATGATGAAAAGTACTTTGACACATTTTTCTCGAAAGACAAGACAGAGAATGGCCGTGCAACTTACTATATTTTCTCACTTTACAAGGATCTAACCCTTGCAACATCTTAATCTTCTGTTTAACACTTTTATTTCCATAATCTCGTAAGAAATTTTATAATATATCAATAGATTCCTGTCATACACTACAAATACTACTACAATCCCACTTAAACACTGGAGCCTGTGTACGTCACCCTTGAACTTCTTCAGCTATTACTTCTTCCACATTTCTAGGAACCATCTTTTCTTTTTCAATTGGACAACTGTTTTTAACTTCATAGCAACAACCACTTGTATCAACTGCGTGAACTAATGTATTTTGTTGAAAATTGTTTTCTTCATTAAAAAAAGGTTCCATACTAGAAGTGTGCTTCCATTCCCCAGTAAATATTTTGCAAAAGTTAGTTCTATTAATAAGTCTTTTTCTTTTACTTTTCTCCTTCATAAAGTGCATTATTTTGTTTAATGTTTTCATTCTGTCCAATACTAATATAAACAATTTTCTTTTCAATTCAAAAGCCTTTTCAACTACACTTTCAATCTGTTCTTTTTTCTTGTAAAATGCTGATCTTCTTTTATATTTTTGGGAATTTTTCAACAAATTTTGTAGTACTCTACTTTAATACATTCTCTTTCTAATGACTTTAAATGGTTTCATCTTTCTTTGAAGATATATTGTTTTCCCATAACCTGATTTTCCATTATTTTGTCCTTTTTTTGTTTCCTTTTGATTCGTTGTACTACTTTTCTTTCTCTTTAATCCATTTTCAACAATCATTACGTTCTTTAAAAAAATGTTAACAAATGTTTAGTTCTCTTAACAGAAGTCTTTCTCTTTAATTTTACATATTTTACTTCATCTAACTTTTGCTTTTCTCTTTCCCTTAAGTAGTATTGTTTTCATTCCTTTCTTTTCTTTTGATCTTTTCTTGCCATACTCAATCTTTATTACTAATAACGGTTAACATCTAAAACAAAAAGAATTTTAAATAATTGTGTTAAATAGTTTAATATTATTAAAATAATGATATTCAAATATTATTATGTATAATTAAAGAAATATTTTTAATTGCATTCAAAGCTATATCAGACACTGCAGAATTCCTACAATTAGAAGACATCATAACCTATACAACAGAATCATAGAGCACAACTAAATGATTTCTGTACAGCTACCCAAATAAAATGTAAAGTGCAGTCTGTCAACTTTTAAGGCCTGCATTATATTGTAATTGAGATATGTCTTGTTACTAAGGTATACCTCTACTTGTATATGCATTTTGATTCATATCATACATGTGATTGTAGGAGTACTAAAGTAGTGCCTGAGTGATTGGAGGAGTGCAAAGGTAGTGCCTGAGTGATTTTATAAGTGGATGGCTACTGACTGAGTAATAACATAATTACAGGGATAGTGCTTTTGTGATTGGAGCAGTGCAAGGGTAGTGCTTCAGTAATTATATTAGTGCATGGGTAGTGGCTAGATGATCAAAGGACTACAAGGGTAGTGGTTAGATGATTAAAGGAGTATAGGGGTAGTAGCTGGGTGATTGCTTGAGAACAAAGGTACTGCCTGGGTGATTGAAGAAGTACTAAGGTAGTGCCTGGGTGATTACATAAGTACATAGATAGTGCCTGAGTGATTTTATAAGTCCTTGGGTACTGGCTAAGTGATTGGAGGAGTGCATAGATCCTGCCAGAGTTATTGGAGTAGTGCAAGAGTAGTGTCTGAGTGATTGAACCAGTGTATAGCTAATGCATTGGTGATTACATGAGTGCAAAGGTAATCTCTAAGAGAATAGAAGAGAACATAAGTAATACCTGGGTGATTACATGAGTGCAGAGGTAATGTCTGATGGATTTCAGGAGTAAATAGGCAGTGCCTTGGTGATTTTATAAGTGCGTACATACTGCCTAGGTGATTGGAGTAGTACTATTGTAGAGTGATTCAAGGAGTGCAAAAGTGGTGCCTGGGTGATTTCATAAGTTTATAGGTAGTGGCTGGGTGATCAAAGGACTTCAGGGTTAGTGGCTAGGTGATTAAAGGAGTGCAGGGGTAGTGCGTAGGTGATTGAATCAGTGTATAGCTAATGCATTGGTGATTGCATGAGTGCAGGGGTAATGTCTAGGGGACTAAGGAGTACATATGTAATGCCTGGTTGATTGCATGACTTAAAAGCTAATATCTGAGGTATTACAAGAGTACATAAAAAGTGTCTGGGTGATTTTATAAGTGCATCAGTACTGCCTGGGTAATTGGAGAAGTATTGTGATAGTGCCTCAGTGATTGGACAATTGAAAATGTACTGCCTGGGTGATTTTATAAGTGCATGGGCACTGGATAAGTGATTAGAGGAGTGCATAGATACTCACATGATGATTGGAGGAGTGCAAGGCTAATGCCTAGGTGATTAAACCAGTGTATAGCTAATACATTAATGATTGCATGATTGCAGAAGTAATGCCTTGGGGATTAGAAGACTACATAGGTAATGCCTGGGTGATTGTATGAGTGCACATATAATGTCTGGGGGATTTCAGAAATACATAGGAAGTGCCTAGGTGATTTTATAAGCGAATGGATAGTGCCTTGGTGATTGGAGTCGTACTATTGTAGTGCCTGAGTGATTCAAGGAGTGCAAAAGTAGTGCCTGGCTTATTTTATAAGTGCATAGGTAGTGGCTGGGTGACCGAAGGACTTCAGAGGTACTAGCTGGGTGATTGAAGGAGTGCAAGAGTAGTGCCTGAGTGATTGAATCAGTATATAGCTAATGCATTGGTGATTGCATGAGTGCTGTGGTAATGTCTGGAAGATTAATGAGTACATAGCTAAGGCCTGACTGATTGCATGAGTTCAGGGGTAATTTCTGGAGGATTACAAGAGTTCATACGAAGTGCCTGGGTGATTTTATAAGTGCATCAGTACTGCCTGGGTGATTGTAGAACTTCTATAATAGTGCCTCAGTGATTGGAGAAGTGTAAAGGTACTGCCTGGGTGATTTTGTAAGTGCATGAGCACTAGGCTAAGTAATTGGAGGAGTGCATAGATCCTCACACGGTGATTGGAAGAGTTCAAGGATATTGCCTAGGTTATTAAACCAGTGTATAGCTAATGCATTCATGATTGCATGATTACAGAAGTAATGTCATGGAGATTAGAGGAATACATCTGTAATGGCTGGTGATTGCATGAGTGCACAGATAATGTCTGGGGGATTTCAGGAGTACATAGAAAGTGCTTAGATGATTTTATAAGTGCATGGACAATGCCTTGGTGATTGTAGTAGTACTATTGTAGTGTCTAAGTGATTCAAGGAGTACAAAAGTAGTACCTGGGTGATTTTATAAGTGCATAGGTAGTGGCTGGGTGATTGAAGGACTTCACAGGTAGTGGCTGGGTGATTGAAGGAGTGCAACAGTAGTGCCTGGGTGATTGAATGAGTGCAGGAGTAGTGTCTGGATGATTGGAAGACTGCGTGGGTAATGCTTGGGTGATTTTATGAGTGCAGGGGTAATGTGTGGGTCATTGGAGGAGTGCAAGGGTAGTGCCTGAGTGATTGAATCACTATATAGCTAATGCATTGGTGATTGCATGACTGCAGGGGTAATGTCTGAGAGACTAAGGAGTACATAGGTAATGCCTGGGTGATTCTTGAGTTGAGGAGTAATATCTGGGGGAATAGAAGAGTAGATAGGAAGTGAATGGGTAATTTTATAACTGCATCTGTACTGCGTGGGTGATTTAAGAAGTACTGTCATAGTGCCTCAGTGATTGCAGAGCTGTAAAGGTACTGCCTGGGTGATTTTATAAGTGCATGGGCACTGGTTAAGTGATTAAAGAAGTGCATAGATCCCCACAGGGTGATTGAAGGAGTGCAATGGTATTGCCTAACTGATTAACCCACTGTATAGGTAATGTATTCATGATTGCATGATTGCAGAAGTAATGTCTAGGGGATTAGAGGAATACATACGTAATGCCTGGTGATTGCTTGAGTGCACAGGTAATGTCTGGGGGTTTTCATGAGTACATAGGAAGTGCCTAGCTGATTTTATAACTGCATGGATACTGCCTTGGTGATTGAAGTAGTACTATTGGAGTGTCTTAGTGATTCAAGGAATGAAAAAGTAGTGCCTCGGTGATTTCATAAGTGCATAGGTAGTGACTTGATGATCAAAGGACTTCAGGAGTAGTACCTGGTCCATTTAGATGCTATTTTAAGACTATCAGTCTCCCATATTTGCGAGAATAGTTGGTAAGCCTTACTGATAGTCAATTTTCCCCCTAGGTGTAGATACGTCAGTATATCTGATCCCGTAAGATGTCTTATTTCTCTACGCCCCCATAAGCAGTCTCTTATCTGTAAATATTTATAGAACATGTTCCTAGGGACACCAAATGTCTTCTGAAGATCTAAAAACGTACAAAACCCAGTGGCATTATATAAGTGACTAAGTTGGCTGATACCATATATATTCCAGGATTTGGCTTGAGTATCGTGAAAGATTTCCGGGAGCATCGGATTGCACCATAATGGCATGTTGAAGTGCATCAGAGGCAAGGTACACTTAGTTGTGATATCCCGCCATATGTATACTATGTCCCTCAGGGTCTTAAACCGTACTCTTTTAAGATAGTTTGGGTCGTTAATCCTGTATAAAAACATAGTACTATCATTACCAACAGCAAGATTATAGCAGCAATATTGCCTATTAGGGACAAGGAGGTCACGGAGTCGCCCTACGAAAGAAGCCCAAAAGTATAATTTAAAATCAGGTAGTTGAAATCCTCCATGTCTGTAATGTAGTTTTAAAAATTTGATAGCACGTCTCGGTTGTTTATAGCTCCATATAAAGCTGCTAATAGCCCCTTCAAGTTTTTTAAAGAAATAATTCGGGACACGTAGCGGTATAGCCCTAAATAAATACAGGAATTTGGGCAAAACAATCATCTTGATGATATTGCAGCGTCCTATAATACTAATAGGCAGTTTATGCCATTCCTTCATTTTAGAAACCATAATTTTAAATAAAGAGTCATAAGATACTGAGACAGGATGTAGGTCCTGGGGACATAGAAGAATCATTAGAGAGCTTAAATATTGCGGCACACTCTATTAATTTAAAGTTACAACAGTTCAAAACCGTATATATGCTCTATTATACCCCAGAACGAATAACTAAATGGATTGATCCTAATGGCATAAATACGAATGACAAATGTAAATGCGCAAAGTGTGGATTGGTTGCTGCCGACATTCTGCACATGTTTATTACTTGTTCAGGTCTGACTGCTTTTTGGAGGGATGTTTTTGTATAATAACCAATCGCTTAAAAATTAATATACACTTAACGGATAAAGAATTGATACTTGGCTATAAGCCAGAGGTGGCTTTGGGATTAAGATCCTTCATATCGATCATCATAACAACAGCAAGACTTTGCATTGCCCGCGCATGGATATCTAAACTTCCACCCAGAGCGTATGAATGGTGGGCAATGCTAAGGGAGGTTTTTGAAAGAGAGATGTCTATTGCTAAGAGTAGAGGTGTCCGCTCTGGAAAGAAGTTTTATCGTATTTGGGGGCCTATGCTAAATTAGACTAAAGTAGGATTATAATGGTCTTGAATATTATCAAAATATTGTACCTTTTCTTTTCTCTTGTCTGTATTTCCTACATATTCATTTATTTAATGTATTATGATCCTCTTTGAAGCTCAGTCTGTGTTTTTTTTTCTTATGTTTACTCTTTGCGATAATAAAAAAAAAAAAAAAAAAAAAAAGGAGTAGTACCTGTATAATTGAAGGAGTGCAAGGGTAGTGCCTGGGTGATTGCATGACTGCAAGAGTAGTGCTTGGATGATTGGAAGACTGCATGGGTAATACTTGGGTGATTGTATGAGTGCAGAGGTAATGTGTGAGTCATTGGAGGAGTGCAAGGGTAGTGCCTGAGTGATTGAATAAGTGTATAGCTAATGCCTGGAGATTGCATAAGTACACAGGTCATGTCTGGGGGATTTCAGGAGTACACAGTAAGTGCTTAGGTGATTTTATAAGTGCATGGATAATGCTTTGGTGATTGGAGTAGTACTATTGTAGTGTCTAAGTGATTCAAGGAGTGCAAAAGTAGTGCCTGGGTGATTTCATAAGTGCATAGGTAGTACCTGAGTGATCAAAGGACTTCAGGGGTAGTGGCTGGGTAATTGAACAAGTTAAACGGTAATGCCTGGGTGATTCCATGAGAAGAAGGATAGTACCTGGATGATTGGAGGACTACTAGGATAGTGCCTGGGTGATTGTATAAGTACATAGATAGTGCCTGAGTGATTATATAAGTGCATCAGTACTGGCTAAGTGATTGGAGGAGTGCATAGATCCTGACATGGTGATTGGAGGAGTGCAACGGTAGTGCCTGGGTGATTGAAGCACTGTAAACCTAATGCATTGGTGATTGCATGAGTGCAGGAGTAACGCCTGGGGAATTAAGCAGTACAAAGATAATGTCTGGTTGATTGCATGAGTTAAGGACTAATATCTAAAGGATTAGAAGAGTACATAGGAAGTGACTGGGTAATTTTATAAGTGCATCAGTACTGCCTGGCTGATTTGAGAAGTACTGTCATAGTGCGTCAGTGATTGGAGAAGTGTAAAGGTACTTCCTGGGTGATTTTATAAGTGCATGAGCACTGGTTAAGTGATTAGAGGATGCAGAATGTATTGTGTTTCAGGTTAAAAATGCTAATAAAAATATATTTAAAAAAAGAAAAAGTGATTAGAGGAGTGCATAGAACCTCACAGGGTGATTGGAAGAGTGCAGGGCTACTGCCTAGGTGATTAAACCACTGTAAAGGTAAAGCATTCATGATTGCAGAAGTAATATCTGGCGGATTACAAGAATACAAATGTAATGCCTGGTGATTGCATAAGTACACAGGAAATGTCTGGGTGAATTCACGAGTACATAGAAAGTGCTTAGATGATTTTATAAGTGCATGAATACTGCCTTGGTGATTGGAGTAGTACTATTGTAGTGTCTAAGTGATTCAAGGATTGCAAAAGTATTGTCTGTGTGATTTCATAAGTGCATAGGTAGTGTCTGGGTGATCAAAGGACTTTTAGGGGTAGTGGGTGGGTGATTGAACAAGTTGAATGGCAGTGCCTAGGTGATTCCATAAGAAGAAGGGTAGTGCCTGGATACTTGGAGTACTAGGGTAGTGCCTGGGTGATTGCATAAGTGCATAGGTACTGCCTGAGTGATTATATAAGTGCATCAGTACTGGCTAAGTGATTCAAGGACTGCATAGATCCTGACATGGTGATTGGAGGAGTGCAAGTGTAGTGCCTGGGTGATTAAAGCACTGTATAGCTAATGCATTGGTGATTGCATGAGTGCAGGTGTAATGCCTGGGGGATTAATCAGTACAAAGATAATGCCTGGTTGATTGCATGAGCTAAGGGCTAATATCTGAGGGATTAGAAGAGTACATAGGCAGTGGCTTGGTAATTTTAAAAGTGCATGGATACTGCCTTGGTGATTGGAGTAGTACTATTGTAGTGCCTGAATGATTCAAGGAGTGCAAATGTACTCCCTGGGTGATTTCATAAGTGCATAGGTAGTGTCTGGGTGATCAAAGGACTTTTAGGGGTAGTGGCTGGGTAATTGAACGAGTTAAACGGTAGTGCCTGGGTGATTCCATGAGAAGAAGGATAGTACCTGGATGATTGGAGGACTACTAGGATAGTGCCTGGGTGATTGTATAAGTAAATAGATAGTGGCTGAGTGATTATATAAGTGCATCAGTACTGGCTAAGTAATTGGATGAGTGCATAGATCCTGACATGGTGATTGGAGGAGTGCAACGGTAGTGCCTGGGTGATTGAAGCACTGTATCAATAATGCATTGGTGATTGCATGAGTGCAAGAGTAACGCCTGGGGAATCAAGCAGTACAAAGATAATGCCTGGTTGATTGTATGAGTTAAGGACTAATATCTAAGGGATTAGAAGAGTACATAGGAAGGGACTGGGTAATTTTATAAGTGCATCAGTACTGCCTGATTGATTTGAGAAATACTGTCATAGTGCGTCAGTGATTGGAGGAGTGTAAAGGTACTGCCTGGGTGATTGTATAAGTGCATGCGCACTGATTAAGTGATTCAAGGATTGCAAGAATATTGCCTGGGTGATTTCATAAGTGCATTGGTTAGTGTCTGGTGATCAAAGGACTTTTAGGGATCGTGGGTGGGTGATTGAACGAGTTAAAGGGTAGTGCCTAGGTGATTCCACAAGAAGAAGGGTAGTGCCTGGATAATTGGAGGAGTACTAGGATAGTGCCTGGGTGATTGCATAACTACATAGGTAGAGCCTAAATGATTTTATAAGTGCATCAGTACTTGCTAAGTGATTGCAAGAGAGCAGACATCCTGACAGGGTAATTGGAGGAGATGTCTCTTCTGTAAGCCTCACCATATTCCTAAAAGCATGCATGCATTTGCCTGTACCTTTAGCTAGTACCACCATATATAAAATAATATACAGATAAATGTATATCTATGTTTTCTACATGTAACATCTTCACACACATAACACATACCATAATACATGTGCAAGTAGAGACATAACTCAGTCACAACAACATACACAGCTTAAAACTTCACAAACTACACTTCAAATTTCAAACAGACAGTGAAAATATACGGTACAATTGAAATATACCTTTACACAAACTCATACAAATTACTCTAATAAATAATATCTCTGCAAACATATTTCAAACCTCACTTTTGTCCTACTGCTTTATCATTCTACAACTACTTATAATGTTACAGGTAGGCAAATACAAAACAGGAACCCTTCACATGTCTCTGGTATAACTCTCATCATATAACTTTAAACATGCATGCTTATGTCTGTACCACAACACTATGCTCACGTGAAAAATTCACAGAACAAACTTTGAATTTGAAACAAACACCAAAAATTATGTGGCATATTTCAACTGTACCTTTGTACCTTTGTAGAGACTTATAAAAACTACTCTAATCACTAATAACTTATCTGAACATTTTTTTAAACCACACTTTTCTGCTGCATCTTTACCATTCTACTTCTACTAACAATTTAGAGCCTACCACATAAAAAGCAACAACACACCTTTGTTATACATAATGCACCTTCAAATGTATAAGAAATATGATAATATCTATACAAGTAGAGACATACTTCAGACACAAGTCTATGCACACCTTAAAACTTTACAGACTGCACATTCAATTTGAAAGCAACACCTACAATGTTGTGGTATACTACAAATGTACATATCTACACACTAAAACACACTACCATAATCACTAATCCATCTTCCAGTATACATATATCACTATACAAAATCTTTTTCAAACAGCATTTAAATATAATAAAACAAACTACAATACACATCTCTACATTTAACAATATATTTCAAACATCACAGTTCTTGGTTAATTTTTTAACTTTAAAAATAAAGCTAACACATAATGCACCTCACAAATTTATAACTCACCTTCCAAATTGATTTGTAGAATATGAAATATCAGAAACTCATAAAAGATTTTCTTATGCACACAATCAATGTAATGCACTGCTCTCAACAAGGTAAAACCAGTAATGGCAAACTTTCCCTCTCTTTCTCCACACAAATAAATGTAAGTAACAAATCACATTACTTCCTACATAATTTCAAATTGTAAAACACTTTTCTATTGGTTAGACATATTAACCCTTACCAACTGACTTCTAAAAGTACCCAAACTGGTTCTGGAAGTTTTTGGAGTCGCGACTCCACCGTACACCAACGCGTTGGAGCCGCGAATCCATACGGGAGTTCAAAAATATATTACAAATAAAAATACCACTTTAATAACATATCACTTATATATAAATTAAAATTCCATATTTTAAAGCCACAGATAACATTCAACCCTTCCCCCATTCCACCTAATGCCAGTTTGCATAGCAACAGTTCATGGAACATTGACCTGAACTGACAGGTCACAGGATTCACCATATTTTCAAGTTCAGCACACAAGGTTCCAAATGCACACAGCAGGTGTGGTTGATGTTTGCAAAATATGACCTTATCCTATCTACTGTACCTTTCAAACATTTTTCACTAACCAATAAGAAACATGCTTTTTAAATAAAGTAACATGCACCCTATTTTTCAGTGTACAATGTTCTTAAACAGCCAATCACTTCTCAACTTTTTAAAAAACAACATTTTAGATACCTCTCATTCTACCAACTGACTACCTCAGCTACAGACATCTTCTCATTACTTCCAGACATCCCTTCAAGATGCTTACAGTGTGGATTGTTGGGCACAGCTATGTTTTCTGGTGCAAAAGGTATGCTGAACGCAGAGGTATTGACAAAGACCAGCTTTGCAAAATGTGGATATTAAATAGATTGAACAGAGAGGATTAAAGTGGCACCAATTGATGCCTTTGGTTGAAACCTTTTTGCATCTCCAACCCCCTGACCTCATGATTGTGCACTGTGGTGGCTATGACCTAGGCACATTGACTGGGGTAGGTCTGGAAATGCTAATGAAGGACACCTTTGCACAGATGATGTTGATTTTGCCTCAAACTGTCTTTGTATACTCTAACATATGCCAAAGACAGAAATGGAACTGGTCAAATCAATTCTGTCCACAGTTTGAGAAATCTAGGAAGAATGTCAATAAAGCTGTTTCTGCAAACCTCAGAGATCATAGAATGGGGTCCATCTACAATAACAATCTTCGTTTTGATATGAACGACATCTACAGAAGTGATGGAGTGCACTTCACAGATCTAGGAAACATAGTTTTCCTCAACAACCTAAAGCTGTGCATCTGCACTTACATGTAGTCACAACAAACTCATTAAAAAAACAGGGCTCTTTTTAGAGCCACCGTATATCCCAACAGTTAATCTTACTTTTAAAAAACATACATATTCTTTTTTTAAATTTTGCTTGGAATCGCGAACCCATCGCGTTTACACTGGGGGGCCGCGCTGGACGTGATGGAGTCGCGACTGCAAGCACGTGAGAAAAAAAATGACCTTCATTTTTAATACTGAAATTCTGCCTCAGGGACCCCATCCCCCGAGGCCCAGTCATTTAATATATATATATATATATATTTTAAATTACATCCCCCCCAGGTCTTTTTTTGCCCCGGGGACCCCATCCCCCAGGGCCTCGCCAACCTTTTATTTAAAATTTATACATAAAGGAGGGGGAGCCCCAATACCCCATGGTCCCAGCCAGCTCCCTGCCTCCTGCGGGAGCCGGCATTGCTTTTGGACAAAGGGAGCTGCTGACATGCAGCTCCCCTTGTCCAGAAGCAATCTGCTTCGCTTCATGGAAGCGAGAGCAGGTTTTCTGCTCTCGCTTCCATGAAGCGAAGCACTGTTTGCTATGGCAGGGCGGGAGCTGTGCTCCCGCCCTGCCATAGCAAATGACAATTTCCCAGGGGTGGGCACCCTGGGACATTGCAGGAGCTGGCCCTGGGGGGTGGCAGTCCCCAGGGCAATGGAGGGCTCCAGGAGGGGGGCCGCGCGGCCCCCCTCCCAACTTCAACATAGCCCCGGGGAGGTGGTGGTCCCGGGGGTCTACTACGGATGCCCACATTTAAATAAAGTGTGCCCCGGGGAGGGGATGATCCACGGGCAGTGTAGGGAGGGGCAGGAGCCCCCCCACACTTTTTTTATTTAAGCCCCGGGGAGGTGGTGGTCCTCAGGGCTTGGGGGGCCCATAAGGCCCACCCACCCATAATTATACAAGCCCCGGGGCTAAGGGGGCCCCCATGGGCTCCCACTATTTTTTTGAGCATTGCCCCTGAGACCTTACCCTCCAGGGGGCTTAACGAAAACAAAGCGAGGGAGCCTGCGCTTCGTTTTTTTTTTTTTAATTCTCAGACGGATTCATGCACCCAGCACAAATTCGGCCGATTTAGGAAAAACAAAAAAGCTTTTTTGGGCCCTGGGATTCCTTGTGGGACCCCAGAGCAGGCCTAGGGGGTCAGGGTGTTTCTACCCTGCCCCCTTTTCCTGTTTTTGGATAATTTTTTAAGCTATTTTCTTGTGACTCGGTTACAGAGTCACAAGATGGCTGCCAATACATTCTGGTTTGGAGTGTTGGCAACCTATCACAATGAAGCTCTTGCTCGGGAGGGTTTGTGAATCCTCCTCGGTGCTCAGATATCGATATTTTTATTTTTAAAATTTCTCTGCAACTACTGAACATATTTACACCATTTAAAAAAAGCACACTTTCTGGACCAAGACCTACCTTTTGCCAAATTTGGTGTAATTCCGTTCAGCAGTTCTGGCTGTAGCCTGTTTCAAAATTCCTATAGAAATTAACATGGAGAAAATGCGTTTTGGGACCCCCTTTTTTTCTCAGCCCCCGCTTGACGAATCACCCCAAAACTTTCAAGACAAGACCTGACCTGAATGAACCTTTATTTTGGAAAATGTCGCGAAGATTCGTCAAATGGCGCCAAAGATATTGGCAAAAGAAAAAAAGCTTTTTGAATAGAAACAAGGTCCTTACTATAACTACCTACTGGCGACAGCCAGTAGGTAATATACAGGCCCAACCAGTCGTGCTTCAATGAAAAGGTTATTTATTTAAAAGGCAAGTTATACAGCATAACGCGTTTCATCAGATGCAATCAATGAGGGGCGAGCAGTCACTTGCTACTTTTAAATGTAGCTACAGGCAATGAAAAAGGACAAACAAAAATCCATGCATCACCATCCGATTTTAAAGTGGCAGTGGGTCAGTTTGAATTTTTACGAACTGTTCAGCACGAAAACAGTGAATTTTTAATATCTTTCTGCCAAGGTGATCCTTCAGACATTTTTCACAACTTTGCATTTTCGATTTTCAACACTGTAATTCAATGTATGTATTTGGCCCAATATTTCGGACCACAGCGCCCACAATGCTTTGTAGTTGTTCAAAAATAAATGTTTCAATCCTTCATTGTCTCATGCTGTTTTTTGATCACCCTTGATACATTGAACTTGTACTTCTTTATTACGCCTTTAGAGGATATATTTCCATGTTTGGCAAAGTCATTCAATATCAATATGCTATCAAGGGAGTGCCGCTTTCATTTAAAGCCCAGTTTATAAGTTGATTTGAAACTTGCCTTCTTCGATTATTTCAGATGACATGACGTGCAAGGGTAAAATCCCCCTACAAAACCTGGCTGCTTCCATAGGCTTTCTGAGTCCGGGTGGGCCCAGGACTCATATATGTGTATATGTGAACAAGCCCAGGGAGGTGGGCAAAACGCGTCATCTTGCCATGAAAAAGCAATAAAAAAATACTAGCATGAAATTGGTGTCCGTGTCCCGCTATCAGCTGGCAGCGCTGTGGGAATTTTCTTGAAAATTATATATATATATATATATATATATATATATATATATATATCACTGCTTTCCGCGTTGAACTAGAAGGTTCTTCCCTGCAACAACGGACACGGACCAAATTTGTAAGTGCAATAAATTATTTAATCTTCAATGCCGCCATAACGTTTCAGCTCGTCCGAGCCTTTTTCAAATGATGTAAACCTAATATTAAAATATATATTTTGCATTATATAAAAAATGTTGGGTTTACTAAGTGCGGCGTATCCTTTGCTTTCGGAATCAATATTGGGCTAATTGGTTCAGCTGTTGTGCACGCCGAGTGGAGGCACGTTGTTTGCAGAAGTTAATATCGGCAGCGCACGGTACAACATGGGAAGAATTAATCCCTCACCAGGTAGAACATCAAAGGATGGGGCCAGAAGGCGCCACCTGTATGGGAGTCTCCCCAGGAAGTGAGTTTAATCATGCATCAGTTGCAGTGTTGTTTCGGAAGCAGCTTGAATGTTTGTTTGAATCATGTAACGCTGTTCACTGAACAACTGCATTGTAAGAGACAAACTGGAGCATTAAATCCTCAAGAAAGGTCTAAACATAAAGAATACTCAGAAACGCAAACACTTTAAGGGAGGCTTTTTTTCAAATGAATTGCAATTAATCGTGGTTGTAAACAATTAATGAGATGACGACATGGAAGCACGGAAAGCAAAGAGAGCGGCAAAAGTTGCTACAAGAGGCCTCATAATCTTCACTATGCCAACACATCCAGACACTAGTATAGAATTATTAGAAGAATGGGGACAAAACAATGTGCAAAGCTTGCTAAATATGATGAAAACCTTAATAAAACATGCCAAAATTGATCTAGACAAGGCAGACGTAATAACTGAAGAAATAGAACTCAAGATTACCAGGCATACAAATACAGAGGAATTTACAAAGCCTAGGAAAGATATGGAAACCCGTCTGACAATAGAACAAATCCCAGATTTAAAAATATGTTTCATCTCATGTACAATTTAAATGAGGAAGACATGGCAGAAGACCAAGTTCTACAGGAATTGTCAATAGAAACTGATCAACACGCATTCAGTGGACTCAAAACTTATCAAAACTTTGGCCATCATCATCGCCAGGCAATACATTTGATCTTTTTTCAGATGCTATCACTAGAGAATTGGAAAATATGATCAAGACAAGACATCTAAAAAAGAATGAAAATCTTTCTTCTAAGGAACGGATAGCTCTTAAAAATCGAATGGAAAATGACAACATAATAATTAACTTGCAGGTAAGGGAGGCAACATAGTCCTACTCAACAAAAGCAACTATACAAAAGAAGCATATAGACAGCTCAAAGACACAACTAAATATAAAAAGCTTCAAAACAATCCCATCAACCAGATGACCATGGATCTGTGTAAGGAACTGAAAAGCTGGCATGATTCAAATCTAATCAATGATGATGAATTTCAATTCTTGGCAAAAGACCAACCAACTATTCCAACAATACACTTCTTACCTAAAATTCATAAGACGCTCTGTGACTCCCCTGGGAGACCCATTGTCTCCTTCTTGTATGAAAATATGTCAATGTATGTGGACCTTGCATCAATTGTCTACAGCTTAAGTTATTACATAAGAGATACAGGGGATTTTTTACGAACACTAGCAGACACTTGTTGGAATACAAACTACATGATGGCAACAATAGATGTAGTGTCATTATATACATCAATAAGGAATGAGATTGGTTTTCAGGCTTGCACACACTTTTTCAAGAAGAGACAAACAACGGAACTATAACATTCAGAAATGCTTTTAACAATGATTGAAATATGTCTAACTCATAATGTTTTCCTTTCCAATCATAAATTCTTTCAACAACAATGTGGCACTGCCATGGGCATTTCTTTTTCACCAAATTATGCGAATATTGTAATTGGCTGGTGGGAAAAGGAAATTGCATGGGGAACAGAAAATCAGGAGGATTGGGAAAACATAATATAGTGGTTCAGATATATAGGCAATCTATTTATAATCTGGAATGGAAACAATGATTTCATGAAGTATTTTAACAAGCTGAATCAGAACAATATAGGACTATCATTCACGTGTACAACAAGCAAAACAAGCATTGGTTTTCTGGATACACAATTGTATATAGATCAAGGGCAAATACATTCAACCCTTTTCAGAAAATAAACTGCAACAAATAGCATTCTCCATGGAACAAGTCTCCATTTAAGGCCACTGATTAAAAGCACCCCATACGGGGAATTTATAAGAATGCAACACAATTGCTCCAATGACAAAGATGCAAAAGAAAAAATTGCAGAGACAGTACTGAGACTAAAAGACAGGGGATATAAACAAAGAGATCTCAGGAATTGCTTAGAAAACGTCCAAAAGAAACTATGTACAGAAACACTGATCACTTGCAAAGAAAAACAAGCGCTAACAAGTGAAAGACAAGAAGCTCCGAGATTATTAATAACATACAGTAGAGAAAGTACAAAAATCATCAAAATAATTTTAAAATACTGGCATTTAATATCAAAAGACCCAGACATAGGTACTTATTTGGGACCACGATCCTTGGTTATTTACAGGAAGACCAAATTCTTAAAGGACCAGTTGGTACAAAGTCATTTACAAGACAAGCCAAAATGAACTGGCTAGAAGAACAACAATATGGATTCACTAAATGCAACAATTGCAAAGCATGCAAAACAGCATCAATCCTAAAAACATAACAGAGAAGGAGGGTAAGACCATCTAAATAAACCATAAGATTATGTGCAATACGAAATTTATAGTCTACATAATCCAATGCATCTGTGGACTACAATATATAGGAAGCACTACATGTATGTTAAAGAAAAGAATATTAGAACATATGAGAGCTGTAAAAACAAAGAGATGAATTATGGTACTGCAAAACACATGGCTTAGGGCCAACAGAATGATTCAAAAGCAGTGCATTTTTTGGACTAGATAAAATCCCCATAAAATGAATGTGGAGGGGATAGAATAAAGAAATTGTGACAACTAGAGTCACGTTACATCATCAGACTCAGGACGAAGACCCCAGCAGGTCTGAGTGATGCTGAAGAACTGTATGTACATCTATAAAATGAACCCCACACACAATAACTATGTGTCTGAAATGTGTCTCTATACGATACCATTCATGGATTGATAATTGGTTCAGGTACTATACCGATAATAAATAATAGACTATAATACTGAATTATACATCTATGTCCATGCTCACTCAACTAGATTCTGTGATAACACGTGTCACTTCAGGAAAACATTAATTCCATGCTTGATGTTGTTGTTTGTTAAAATTACACAGTCCAAGAGGTTGTAGCAAACAGAAAGGCAAATACAATGTCATTCAATTGCATAAAAATGAAAATAGTAATTTTTGTATTTAGGAAATGTAACAACAAAACTGTACTAAAACTTCAACTCCCACAATGCCTCGTAATAGGCTAAAGTGGGAGGAGTATACAAACCTGTAGAAAAAATGTTCACCTACTGTGAGAAAGAGCCTGTGAGGCCGAAAAGTGTTGGTGAAGTGGAAATGTTCTGAGGCATTCAGAATAAACAAGACATTACCTGGATTTACTGAGTGTGGCGTATCTTTTGCTTATATATATATATATATATATATATATATATATATATATATATATATATATATATATATATATATATATATATATATATAAATATACAAGAAAGAAGTGACTCAAACACATAGATTCACCAAAGAACAAAAATATATTTCCACTACAACGTTTCAGCTTCCGCCTTCCTCAGGCTGTTGTTTTCTTGTGATCCTTCATCTTCAAGTATATATATAAATATATATATATATATATATATATATATATATATATATATATATATATTTTCCACCAAACGTCCCAGTGCTTCGGGGGGGCACTCAGCCAAAATTCTTCCATCCGGCCTTCACTGGCGACTCTCCGTCGTGTCCCTCATTTGCATGTTGCTGCCTGACGCGTTTCGATGCTTTGCAGCATCTTAATCAAAGGCTTGGGTAAACAGTTCCACAGAAAGGCTCTCTTTTATTTATAATTAACTGTCCAGGTGTTTCTAATTACCTTAAGTAGGTATATGCTTAGTGCATCTTTCTTCGTGCATTCTGGGAAAAGTAGTCCCTTTGAGAGATCGACAATCTTCCCTTAGTGGGTATCTGTGGTAATTGTTAATATTAAAACCATCTCTATTCCTTAGTAGGATTCAGGGCATTCTGAAGAGTCCTTTGAACTTTGAATTTCGGCGCTGCATTGCCTCAGACCAGTTCCGTGGCGCAGCCTCTCCTTCACTGTCGTCGAGATGGTGCACCTCCCCAGGACAAAGACTGCCCCCAATTCTATTTTCCACCAAACGTCCCAGCGCTTCGGGGGGCACTCAGCCAAAATTCTTCCATCCGGACTTCACTGGCGACTCTCCGTCGTGTCCCTCATTTGCATGTGGCTGCCTGACGCGTTTCGATGCTTTGCAGCATCTTAGTCATAGGCTTGGGTAAACAGTTCCAAAGAAAGGCTCTCTTTTATTTATAATTAACTGTCCAGGTGTTTCTAATTACCTTAAGTAGGTATATGCTTAGTGCATCTTTCTTCGTGCATTCTGGGAAAAGTAGTCCCTTTGAGAGCTCGACAATCTTCCCTTAGTGGGTATCTGTGGTAATTGTTAATATTAAAACCATCTCTATTCCTTAGTAGGATTCAGGGCATTCTGAAGAGTCCTTTGAACTTTGAATTTCGGCGCTGCATTGCCTCAGACCAGTTCCGTGGCGCAGCCTCTCCTTCACTGTCGTCGAGATGGTGCACCTCCCGAGGACAAAGACTGCCCCCAATTCTATTTTCCACCAAACGTCCCAGCGCTTCGGGGGCACTCAGCCAAAATTCTTCCATCCGGACTTCACTGGCGACTCTCCGTCGTGTCCCTCATTTGCATGTTGCTGCCTGACGCGTTTCGATGCTTTGCAGCATCTTAATCATAAGCTTGGGTAAACAGTTCCACAGAAAGGCTCTCTTTTATTTATAATTAACTGTCCAGGTGTTTCTAATTACCTTAAGTAGGTATATGCTTAGTGCATCTTTCTTCGTGCATTCTGGGAAAAGTAGTCCCTTTGAGAGCTCGACAATCTTCCCTTAGTGGGTATCTGTGGTAATTGTTAATATTAAAACCATCTCTATTCCTTAGTAGGATTCAGGGCATTCTGAAGAGTCCTTTGAACTTTGAATTTCGGCGCTGCATTGCCTCAGACCAGTTCCGTGGCGCAGCCTCTCCTTCACTGTCGTCGAGATGGTGCACCTCCCCAGGACAAAGACTGCCCCCAATTCTATTTTCCACCAAACTTCCCAGCGCTTCGGGGGGCACTCAGCCAAAATTCTTCCATCCGGACTTCACTGGCGACTCTCCGTCGTGTCCCTCATTTGCATGTTGCTGCCTGACGCGTTTCGATGCTTTGCAGCATCTTAATCATAGGCTTGGGTAAACAGTTCCACAGAAAGGCTCTCTTTTATTTATAATTAACTGTCCAGGTGTTTCTAATTACCTTAAGTAGGTATATGCTTAGTGCATCTTTCTTCGTGCATTCTGGGAAAAGTAGTCCCTTTGAGAGCTCGACAATCTTCCCTTAGTGGGTATCTGTGGTAATTGTTAATATTAAAACCATCTCTATTCCTTAGTAGGATTCAGGGCATTCTGAAGAGTCCTTTGAACTTTGAATTTCGGCGCTGCATTGCCTCAGACCAGTTCCGTGGCGCAGCCTCTCCTTCACTGTCGTCGAGATGGTGCACCTCCCGAGGACAAAGACTGCCCCCAATTCTATTTTCCACCAAACGTCCCAGCGCTTCGGGGGGCACTCAGCCAAAATTCTTAAATCCGGACTTCACTGGCGACTCTCCGTCGTGTCCCTCATTTGCATGTTGCTGCCTGACGCGTTTCGATGCTTTGCAGCATCTTAATCATAGGCTTGGGTAAACAGTTCCACAGAAAGGCTCTCTTTTATTTATAATTAACTGTCCAGGTGTTTCTAATTACCTTAAGTAGGTATATGCTTAGTGCATCTTTCTTCGTGCATTCTGGGAAAAGTAGTCCCTTTGAGAGCTCGACAATCTTCCCTTAGTGGGTATCTGTGGTAATTGTTAATATTAAAACCATCTCTATTCCTTAGTAGGATTCAGGGCATTCTGAAGAGTCCTTTGAACTTTGAATTTCGGCGCTGCATTGCCTCAGACCAGTTCCGTGGCGCAGCCTCTCCTTCACTGTCGTCGAGATGGTGCACCTCCCCAGGACAAAGACTGCCCCCAATTCTATTTTCCACCAAACGTCCCAGCGCTTCGGGGGGGCACTCAGCCAAAATTCTTCCATCCGGACTTCACTGGCGACTCTCCGTCGTGTCCCTCATTTGTATGTTGCTGCCTGACCCGTTTCGATGCTTTGCAGCATCTTAATCATAGGCTTGGGTAAACAGTTCCACAGAAAGGCTCTCTTTTATTTATAATTAACTGTCCAGGTGTTTCTAATTACCTTAAGTAGGTATATGCTTAGTGCATCTTTCTTCGTGCATTCTGGGAAAAGTAGTCCCTTTGAGAGCTCGACAATCTTCCCTTAGTGGGTATCTGTGGTAATTGTTAATATTAAAACCATTTCTATTCCTTAGTAGGATTCAGGGCATTCTGAAGAGTCCTTTGAACTTTGAATTTCGGCGCTGCATTGCCTCAGACCAGTTCCGTGGCGCAGCCTCTCCTTCACTGTCGTCGAGATGGTGCACCTCCCCAGGACAAAGACTGCCCCCAATTCTATTTTCCACCAAACGTCCCAGCGCTTCGGGGGGCACTCAGCCAAAATTCTTCCATCCGGACTTCACTGGCGACTCTCCGTCGTGTCCCTCATTTGCATGTTGCTGCCTGACGCGTTTCGATGCTTTGCAGCATCTTAATCATAGGCTTGGGTAAACAGTTCCACAGAAAGGCTCTCTTTTATTTATAATTAACTATCCAGGTGTTTCTAATTACCTTAAGTAGGTATTTGCTTAGTGCATCTTTCTTCGTGCATTCTGGGAAAAGTAGTCCCTTTGAGAGCTCGACAATCTTCCCTTAGTGGGTATCTGTGGTAATTGTTAATATTAAAACCATCTCTATTCCTTAGTAGGATTCAGGGCATTCTGAAGAGTCCTTTGAACTTTGAATTTCGGCGCTGCATTGCCTCAGACCAGTTCCGTGGTGCAGCCTCTCCTTCACTGTCGTCGAGATGGTGCACCTCCCCAGGACAAAGACTGCCCCCAATTCTATTTTCCACCAAACGTCCCAGCGCTTCGAGGGGGCACTCAGCCAAAATTCTTCCAGCCGGACTTCACTGGCGACTCTCCGTCGTGTCCCTCATTTGCATGTTGCTGCCTGACGCGTTTCGATGCTTTGCAGCATCTTAATCATAGGCTTGGGTAAACAGTTCCACAGAAAGGCTCTCTTTTATTTATAATTAACTGTCCAGGTGTTTCTAATTACCTTAAGTAGGTATATGCTTAGTGCATCTTTCTTCGTGCATTCTGGGAAAAGTAGTCCCTTTGAGAGCTCGACAATCTTCCCTTAGTGGGTATCTGTGGTAATTGTTAATATTAAAACCATCTCTATTCCTTAGTAGGATTCAGGGCATTCTGAAGAGTCCTTTGAACTTTGAATTTCGGCGCTGCATTGCCTCAGACCAGTTCCGTGGCGCAGCCTCTCCTTCACTGTCGTCGAGATGGTGCACCTCCCGAGGACAAAGACTGCCCCAATTCTATTTTCCACCAAACGTCCAGGCGCTTCGGGGGGCACTCAGCCAAAATTCTTCCATCCGGACTTCACTGGCGACTCTCCGTCGTGTCCCTCATTTGCATGTTGCTGCCTGACGCGTTTCGATGCTTTGCGGCATCTTAATCATAGGCTTGGGTAAACAGTTCCACAGAAAGGCTCTCTTTTATTTATAATTAACTGTCCAGGTGTTTCTAATTACCTTAAGTAGGTATATGCTTAGTGCATCTTTCTTCGTGCATTCTGGGAAAAGTAGTCCCTTTGAGAGCTCGACAATCTTCCCTTAGTGGGTATCTGTGGTAATTGTTAATATTAAAACCATCTCTATTCCTTAGTTGGATTCAGGGCATTCTGAAGAGTCCTTTGAACTTTGAATTTCGGCGCTGCATTGCCTCAGACCAGTTCCGTGGCGCAGCCTCTCCTTCACTGTCGTCGAGATGGTGCACCTCCCCAGGACAAAGACTGCCCCCAATTCTATTTTCCACCAAACGTCCCAGCGCTTCGGGGGGCACTCAGCCAAAATTCTTCCATCCGGACTTCACTGGCGACTCTCCGTCGTGTCCCTCATTTGCATGTTGCTGCCTGACGCGTTTCGATGCTTTGCAGCATCTTAATCATAGGCTTGGGTAAACAGTTCCACAGAAAGGCTCTCTTTTATTTATAATTAACTGTCCAGGTGTTTCTAATTACCTTAAGTAGGTATATGCTTAGTGCATCTTTCTTCGTGCATTCTGGGAAAAGTAGTCCCTTTGAGAGCTCGACAATCTTCCCTTAGTGGGTATCTGTGGTAATTGTTAATATTAAAACCATCTCTATTCCTTAGTAGGATTCAGGGCATTCTGAAGAGTCCTTTGAACTTTGAATTTCGGCGCTGCATTGCCTCAGACCAGTTCCGTGGCGCAGCCTCTCCTTCACTGTCGTCGAGATGGTGCACCTCCCCAGGACAAAGACTGCCCCCAATTCTATTTTCCACCAAACGTCCCAGCGCTTCGGGGGGGCACTCAGCCAAAATTCTTCCATCCGGACTTCACTGGCGACTCTCCGTCGTGTCCCTCATTTGCATGTTGCTGCCTGACGCGTTTCGATGCTTTGCAGCATCTTAATCATAGGCTTGGGTAAACAGTTCCACAGAAAGGCTCTCTTTTATTTATAATTAACTGTCCAGGTGTTTCTAATTACCTTAAGTAGGTATATGCTTAGTGCATCTTTCTTCGTGCATTCTGGGAAAAGTAGTCCCTTTGAGAGCTCGACAATCTTCCCTTAGTGGGTATCTGTGGTAATTGTTAATATTAAAACCATCTCTATTCCTTAGTAGGATTCAGGGCATTCTGAAGAGTCCTTTGAACTTTGAATTTCGGCGCTGCATTGCCTCAGACCAGTTCCGTGGCGCAGCCTCTCCTTCACTGTCGTCGAGATGGTGCACCTCCCCAGGACAAAGACTGCCCCCAATTCTATTTTCCACCAAACGTCCCAGCGCTTCGAGGGGGCACTCAGCCAAAATTCTTCCAGCCGGACTTCACTGGCGACTCTCCGTCGTGTCCCTCATTTGCATGTTGCTGCCTGACGCGTTTCGATGCTTTGCAGCATCTTAATCATAGGCTTGGGTAAACAGTTCCACAGAAAGGCTCTCTTTTATTTATAATTAACTGTCCAGGTGTTTCTAATTACCTTAAGTAGGTATATGCTTAGTGCATCTTTCTTCGTGCATTCTGGGAAAAGTAGTCCCTTTGAGAGCTCGACAATCTTCCCTTAGTGGGTATCTGTGGTAATTGTTAATATTAAAACCATCTCTATTCCTTAGTAGGATTCAGGGCATTCTGAAGAGTCCTTTGAACTTTGAATTTTGGCGCTGCATTGCCTCAGACCAGTTCCGTGGCGCAGCCTCTCCTTCACTGTCGTCGAGATGGTGCACCTCCCCAGGACAAAGACTGCCCCCAATTCTATTTTCCACCAAACGTCCCAGCGCTTCGGGGGGCACTCAGCCAAAATTCTTCCATCCGGACTTCACTGGCGACTCTCCGTCGTGTCCCTCATTTGCATGTTGCTGCCTGACGCGTTTCGATGCTTTGCAGCATCTTAATCATAGGCTTGGGTAAACAGTTCCACAGAAAGGCTCTCTTTTATTTATAATTAACTGTCCAGGTGTTTCTAATTACCTTAAGTAGGTATATGCTTAGTGCATCTTTCTTCGTGCATTCTGGGAAAAGTAGTCCCTTTGAGAGCTCGACAATCTTCCCTTAGTGGGTATCTGTGGTAATTGTTAATATTAAAACCATCTCTATTCCTTAGTAGGATTCAGGGCATTCTGAAGAGTCCTTTGAACTTTGAATTTCGGCGCTGCATTGCCTCAGACCAGTTCCGTGGCGCAGCCTCTCCTTCACTGTCGTCGAGATGGTGCACCTCCCCAGGACAAAGACTGCCCCCAATTCTATTTTCCACCAAACGTCCCAGCGCTTCGGGGGGGCACTCAGCCAAAATTCTTCCATCCGGACTTCACTGGCGACTCTCCGTCGTGTCCCTCATTTGCATGTTGCTGCCTGACGCGTTTCGATGCTTTGCAGCATCTTAATCATAGGCTTGGGTAAACAGTTCCACAGAAAGGCTCTCTTTTATTTATAATTAACTGTCCAGGTGTTTCTAATTACCTTAAGTAGGTATATGCTTAGTGCATCTTTCTTCGTGCATTCTGGGAAAAGTAGTCCCTTTGAGAGCTCGACAATCTTCCCTTAGTGGGTATCTGTGGTAATTGTTAATATTAAAACCATCTCTATTCCTTAGTAGGATTCAGGGCATTCTGAAGAGTCCTTTGAACTTTGAATTTCGGCGCTGCATTGCCTCAGACCAGTTCCGTGGCGCAGCCTCTCCTTCACTGTCGTCGAGATGGTGCACCTCCCCAGGACAAAGACTGCCCCCAATTCTATTTTCCACCAAACGTCCCAGCGCTTCGGGGGGCACTCAGCCAAAATTCTTCCATCCGGACTTCACTGGCGACTCTCCGTCGTGTCCCTCATTTGCATGTTGCTGCCTGACGCGTTTCGATGCTTTGCAGCATCTTAATCATAGGCTTGGGTAAACAGTTCCACAGAAAGGCTCTCTTTTATTTATAATTAACTGTCCAGGTGTTTCTAATTACCTTAAGTAGGTATATGCTTAGTGCATCTTTCTTCGTGCATTCTGGGAAAAGTAGTCCCTTTGAGAGCTCGACAATCTTCCCTTAGTGGGTATCTGTGGTAATTGTTAATATTAAAACCATCTCTATTCCTTAGTAGGATTCAGGGCATTCTGAAGAGTCCTTTGAACTTTGAATTTCGGCGCTGCATTGCCTCAGACCAGTTCCGTGGCGCAGCCTCTCCTTCACTGTCGTCGAGATGGTGCACCTCCCCAGGACAAAGACTGCCCCCAATTCTATTTTCCACCAAACGTCCCAGCGCTTCGGGGGGCACTCAGCCAAAATTCTTCCATCCGGACTTCACTGGCGACTCTCCGTCGTGTCCCTCATTTGCATGTTGCTGCCTGACGCGTTTCGATGCTTTGCAGCATCTTAATCATAGGCTTGGGTAAACAGTTCCACAGAAAGGCTCTCTTTTATTTATAATTAACTGTCCAGGTGTTTCTAATTACCTTAAGTAGGTATATGCTTAGTGCATCTTTCTTCGTGCATTCTGGGAAAAGTAGTCCCTTTGAGAGCTCGACAATCTTCCCTTAGTGGGTATCTGTGGTAATTGTTAATATTAAAACCATCTCTATTCCTTAGTAGGATTCAGGGCATTCTGAAGAGTCCTTTGAACTTTGAATTTCGGCGCTGCATTGCCTCAGACCAGTTCCGTGGCGCAGCCTCTCCTTCACTGTCGTCGAGATGGTGCACCTCCCCAGGACAAAGACTGCCCCCAATTCTATTTTCCACCAAACGTCCCAGCGCTTCGGGGGGGCACTCAGCCAAAATTCTTCCATCCGGACTTCACTGGCGACTCTCCGTCGTGTCCCTCATTTGCATGTTGCTGCCTGACGCGTTTCGATGCTTTGCAGCATCTTAATCATAGGCTTGGGTAAACAGTTCCACAGAAAGGCTCTCTTTTATTTATAATTAACTGTCCAGGTGTTTCTAATTACCTTAAGTAGGTATATGCTTAGTGCATCTTTCTTCGTGCATTCTGGGAAAAGTAGTCCCTTTGAGAGCTCGACAATCTTCCCTTAGTGGGTATCTGTGGTAATTGTTAATATTAAAACCATCTCTATTCCTTAGTAGGATTCAGGGCATTCTGAAGAGTCCTTTGAACTTTGAATTTCGGCGCTGCATTGCCTCAGACCAGTTCCGTGGCGCAGCCTCTCCTTCACTGTCGTCGAGATGGTGCACCTCCCCAGGACAAAGACTGCCCCCAATTCTATTTTCCACCAAACGTCCCAGCGCTTCGGGGGGCACTCAGCCAAAATTCTTCCATCCGGACTTCACTGGCGACTCTCCGTCGTGTCCCTCATTTGCATGTTGCTGCCTGACGCGTTTCGATGCTTTGCAGCATCTTAATCATAGGCTTGGGTAAACAGTTCCACAGAAAGGCTCTCTTTTATTTATAATTAACTGTCCAGGTGTTTCTAATTACCTTAAGTAGGTATATGCTTAGTGCATCTTTCTTCGTGCATTCTGGGAAAAGTAGTCCCTTTGAGAGCTCGACAATCTTCCCTTAGTGGGTATCTGTGGTAATTGTTAATATTAAAACCATCTCTATTCCTTAGTAGGATTCAGGGCATTCTGAAGAGTCCTTTGAACTTTGAATTTCGGCGCTGCATTGCCTCAGACCAGTTCCGTGGCGCAGCCTCTCCTTCACTGTCGTCGAGATGGTGCACCTCCCCAGGACAAAGACTGCCCCCAATTCTATTTTCCACCAAACGTCCCAGCGCTTCGGGGGGGCACTCAGCCAAAATTCTTCCATCCGGACTTCACTGGCGACTCTCCGTCGTGTCCCTCATTTGCATGTTGCTGCCTGACGCGTTTCGATGCTTTGCAGCATCTTAATCATAGGCTTGGGTAAACAGTTCCACAGAAAGGCTCTCTTTTATTTATAATTAACTGTCCAGGTGTTTCTAATTACCTTAAGTAGGTATATGCTTAGTGCATCTTTCTTCGTGCATTCTGGGAAAAGTAGTCCCTTTGAGAGCTCGACAATCTTCCCTTAGTGGGTATCTGTGGTAATTGTTAATATTAAAACCATCTCTATTCCTTAGTAGGATTCAGGGCATTCTGAAGAGTCCTTTGAACTTTGAATTTCGGCGCTGCATTGCCTCAGACCAGTTCCGTGGCGCAGCCTCTCCTTCACTGTCGTCGAGATGGTGCACCTCCCCAGGACAAAGACTGCCCCCAATTCTATTTTCCACCAAACGTCCCAGCGCTTCGGGGGGGCACTCAGCCAAAATTCTTCCATCCGGACTTCACTGGCGACTCTCCGTCGTGTCCCTCATTTGCATGTTGCTGCCTGACGCGTTTCGATGCTTTGCAGCATCTTAATCATAGGCTTGGGTAAACAGTTCCACAGAAAGGCTCTCTTTTATTTATAATTAACTGTCCAGGTGTTTCTAATTACCTTAAGTAGGTATATGCTTAGTGCATCTTTCTTCGTGCATTCTGGGAAAAGTAGTCCCTTTGAGAGCTCGACAATCTTCCCTTAGTGGGTATCTGTGGTAATTGTTAATATTAAAACCATCTCTATTCCTTAGTAGGATTCAGGGCATTCTGAAGAGTCCTTTGAACTTTGAATTTCGGCGCTGCATTGCCTCAGACCAGTTCCGTGGCGCAGCCTCTCCTTCACTGTCGTCGAGATGGTGCACCTCCCCAGGACAAAGACTGCCCCCAATTCTATTTTCCACCAAACGTCCCAGCGCTTCGGGGGGGCACTCAGCCAAAATTCTTCCATCCGGACTTCACTGGCGACTCTCCGTCGTGTCCCTCATTTGCATGTTGCTGCCTGACGCGTTTCGATGCTTTGCAGCATCTTAATCATAGGCTTGGGTAAACAGTTCCACAGAAAGGCTCTCTTTTATTTATAATTAACTGTCCAGGTGTTTCTAATTACCTTAAGTAGGTATATGCTTAGTGCATCTTTCTTCGTGCATTCTGGGAAAAGTAGTCCCTTTGAGAGCTCGACAATCTTCCCTTAGTGGGTATCTGTGGTAATTGTTAATATTAAAACCATCTCTATTCCTTAGTAGGATTCAGGGCATTCTGAAGAGTCCTTTGAACTTTGAATTTCGGCGCTGCATTGCCTCAGACCAGTTCCGTGGCGCAGCCTCTCCTTCACTGTCGTCGAGATGGTGCACCTCCCCAGGACAAAGACTGCCCCCAATTCTATTTTCCACCAAACGTCCCAGCGCTTCGGGGGGGCACTCAGCCAAAATTCTTCCATCCGGACTTCACTGGCGACTCTCCGTCGTGTCCCTCATTTGCATGTTGCTGCCTGACGCGTTTCGATGCTTTGCAGCATCTTAATCATAGGCTTGGGTAAACAGTTCCACAGAAAGGCTCTCTTTTATTTATAATTAACTGTCCAGGTGTTTCTAATTACCTTAAGTAGGTATATGCTTAGTGCATCTTTCTTCGTGCATTCTGGGAAAAGTAGTCCCTTTGAGAGCTCGACAATCTTCCCTTAGTGGGTATCTGTGGTAATTGTTAATATTAAAACCATCTCTATTCCTTAGTAGGATTCAGGGCATTCTGAAGAGTCCTTTGAACTTTGAATTTCGGCGCTGCATTGCCTCAGACCAGTTCCGTGGCGCAGCCTCTCCTTCACTGTCGTCGAGATGGTGCACCTCCCCAGGACAAAGACTGCCCCCAATTCTATTTTCCACCAAACGTCCCAGCGCTTCGGGGGGGCACTCAGCCAAAATTCTTCCATCCGGACTTCACTGGCGACTCTCCGTCGTGTCCCTCATTTGCATGTTGCTGCCTGACGCGTTTCGATGCTTTGCAGCATCTTAATCATAGGCTTGGGTAAACAGTTCCACAGAAAGGCTCTCTTTTATTTATAATTAACTGTCCAGGTGTTTCTAATTACCTTAAGTAGGTATATGCTTAGTGCATCTTTCTTCGTGCATTCTGGGAAAAGTAGTCCCTTTGAGAGCTCGACAATCTTCCCTTAGTGGGTATCTGTGGTAATTGTTAATATTAAAACCATCTCTATTCCTTAGTAGGATTCAGGGCATTCTGAAGAGTCCTTTGAACTTTGAATTTCGGCGCTGCATTGCCTCAGACCAGTTCCGTGGCGCAGCCTCTCCTTCACTGTCGTCGAGATGGTGCACCTCCCCAGGACAAAGACTGCCCCCAATTCTATTTTCCACCAAACGTCCCAGCGCTTCGGGGGGGCACTCAGCCAAAATTCTTCCATCCGGACTTCACTGGCGACTCTCCGTCGTGTCCCTCATTTGCATGTTGCTGCCTGACGCGTTTCGATGCTTTGCAGCATCTTAATCATAGGCTTGGGTAAACAGTTCCACAGAAAGGCTCTCTTTTATTTATAATTAACTGTCCAGGTGTTTCTAATTACCTTAAGTAGGTATATGCTTAGTGCATCTTTCTTCGTGCATTCTGGGAAAAGTAGTCCCTTTGAGAGCTCGACAATCTTCCCTTAGTGGGTATCTGTGGTAATTGTTAATATTAAAACCATCTCTATTCCTTAGTAGGATTCAGGGCATTCTGAAGAGTCCTTTGAACTTTGAATTTCGGCGCTGCATTGCCTCAGACCAGTTCCGTGGCGCAGCCTCTCCTTCACTGTCGTCGAGATGGTGCACCTCCCCAGGACAAAGACTGCCCCCAATTCTATTTTCCACCAAACGTCCCAGCGCTTCGGGGGGGCACTCAGCCAAAATTCTTCCATCCGGACTTCACTGGCGACTCTCCGTCGTGTCCCTCATTTGCATGTTGCTGCCTGACGCGTTTCGATGCTTTGCAGCATCTTAATCATAGGCTTGGGTAAACAGTTCCACAGAAAGGCTCTCTTTTATTTATAATTAACTGTCCAGGTGTTTCTAATTACCTTAAGTAGGTATATGCTTAGTGCATCTTTCTTCGTGCATTCTGGGAAAAGTAGTCCCTTTGAGAGCTCGACAATCTTCCCTTAGTGGGTATCTGTGGTAATTGTTAATATTAAAACCATCTCTATTCCTTAGTAGGATTCAGGGCATTCTGAAGAGTCCTTTGAACTTTGAATTTCGGCGCTGCATTGCCTCAGACCAGTTCCGTGGCGCAGCCTCTCCTTCACTGTCGTCGAGATGGTGCACCTCCCCAGGACAAAGACTGCCCCCAATTCTATTTTCCACCAAACGTCCCAGCGCTTCGGGGGGGCACTCAGCCAAAATTCTTCCATCCGGACTTCACTGGCGACTCTCCGTCGTGTCCCTCATTTGCATGTTGCTGCCTGACGCGTTTCGATGCTTTGCAGCATCTTAATCATAGGCTTGGGTAAACAGTTCCACAGAAAGGCTCTCTTTTATTTATAATTAACTGTCCAGGTGTTTCTAATTACCTTAAGTAGGTATATGCTTAGTGCATCTTTCTTCGTGCATTCTGGGAAAAGTAGTCCCTTTGAGAGCTCGACAATCTTCCCTTAGTGGGTATCTGTGGTAATTGTTAATATTAAAACCATCTCTATTCCTTAGTAGGATTCAGGGCATTCTGAAGAGTCCTTTGAACTTTGAATTTCGGCGCTGCATTGCCTCAGACCAGTTCCGTGGCGCAGCCTCTCCTTCACTGTCGTCGAGATGGTGCACCTCCCCAGGACAAAGACTGCCCCCAATTCTATTTTCCACCAAACGTCCCAGCGCTTCGGGGGGGCACTCAGCCAAAATTCTTCCATCCGGACTTCACTGGCGACTCTCCGTCGTGTCCCTCATTTGCATGTTGCTGCCTGACGCGTTTCGATGCTTTGCAGCATCTTAATCATAGGCTTGGGTAAACAGTTCCACAGAAAGGCTCTCTTTTATTTATAATTAACTGTCCAGGTGTTTCTAATTACCTTAAGTAGGTATATGCTTAGTGCATCTTTCTTCGTGCATTCTGGGAAAAGTAGTCCCTTTGAGAGCTCGACAATCTTCCCTTAGTGGGTATCTGTGGTAATTGTTAATATTAAAACCATCTCTATTCCTTAGTAGGATTCAGGGCATTCTGAAGAGTCCTTTGAACTTTGAATTTCGGCGCTGCATTGCCTCAGACCAGTTCCGTGGCGCAGCCTCTCCTTCACTGTCGTCGAGATGGTGCACCTCCCCAGGACAAAGACTGCCCCCAATTCTATTTTCCACCAAACGTCCCAGCGCTTCGGGGGGGCACTCAGCCAAAATTCTTCCATCCGGACTTCACTGGCGACTCTCCGTCGTGTCCCTCATTTGCATGTTGCTGCCTGACGCGTTTCGATGCTTTGCAGCATCTTAATCATAGGCTTGGGTAAACAGTTCCACAGAAAGGCTCTCTTTTATTTATAATTAACTGTCCAGGTGTTTCTAATTACCTTAAGTAGGTATATGCTTAGTGCATCTTTCTTCGTGCATTCTGGGAAAAGTAGTCCCTTTGAGAGCTCGACAATCTTCCCTTAGTGGGTATCTGTGGTAATTGTTAATATTAAAACCATCTCTATTCCTTAGTAGGATTCAGGGCATTCTGAAGAGTCCTTTGAACTTTGAATTTCGGCGCTGCATTGCCTCAGACCAGTTCCGTGGCGCAGCCTCTCCTTCACTGTCGTCGAGATGGTGCACCTCCCCAGGACAAAGACTGCCCCCAATTCTATTTTCCACCAAACGTCCCAGCGCTTCGGGGGGGCACTCAGCCAAAATTCTTCCATCCGGACTTCACTGGCGACTCTCCGTCGTGTCCCTCATTTGCATGTTGCTGCCTGACGCGTTTCGATGCTTTGCAGCATCTTAATCATAGGCTTGGGTAAACAGTTCCACAGAAAGGCTCTCTTTTATTTATAATTAACTGTCCAGGTGTTTCTAATTACCTTAAGTAGGTATATGCTTAGTGCATCTTTCTTCGTGCATTCTGGGAAAAGTAGTCCCTTTGAGAGCTCGACAATCTTCCCTTAGTGGGTATCTGTGGTAATTGTTAATATTAAAACCATCTCTATTCCTTAGTAGGATTCAGGGCATTCTGAAGAGTCCTTTGAACTTTGAATTTCGGCGCTGCATTGCCTCAGACCAGTTCCGTGGCGCAGCCTCTCCTTCACTGTCGTCGAGATGGTGCACCTCCCCAGGACAAAGACTGCCCCCAATTCTATTTTCCACCAAACGTCCCAGCGCTTCGGGGGGGCACTCAGCCAAAATTCTTCCATCCGGACTTCACTGGCGACTCTCCGTCGTGTCCCTCATTTGCATGTTGCTGCCTGACGCGTTTCGATGCTTTGCAGCATCTTAATCATAGGCTTGGGTAAACAGTTCCACAGAAAGGCTCTCTTTTATTTATAATTAACTGTCCAGGTGTTTCTAATTACCTTAAGTAGGTATATGCTTAGTGCATCTTTCTTCGTGCATTCTGGGAAAAGTAGTCCCTTTGAGAGCTCGACAATCTTCCCTTAGTGGGTATCTGTGGTAATTGTTAATATTAAAACCATCTCTATTCCTTAGTAGGATTCAGGGCATTCTGAAGAGTCCTTTGAACTTTGAATTTCGGCGCTGCATTGCCTCAGACCAGTTCCGTGGCGCAGCCTCTCCTTCACTGTCGTCGAGATGGTGCACCTCCCCAGGACAAAGACTGCCCCCAATTCTATTTTCCACCAAACGTCCCAGCGCTTCGGGGGGGCACTCAGCCAAAATTCTTCCATCCGGACTTCACTGGCGACTCTCCGTCGTGTCCCTCATTTGCATGTTGCTGCCTGACGCGTTTCGATGCTTTGCAGCATCTTAATCATAGGCTTGGGTAAACAGTTCCACAGAAAGGCTCTCTTTTATTTATAATTAACTGTCCAGGTGTTTCTAATTACCTTAAGTAGGTATATGCTTAGTGCATCTTTCTTCGTGCATTCTGGGAAAAGTAGTCCCTTTGAGAGCTCGACAATCTTCCCTTAGTGGGTATCTGTGGTAATTGTTAATATTAAAACCATCTCTATTCCTTAGTAGGATTCAGGGCATTCTGAAGAGTCCTTTGAACTTTGAATTTCGGCGCTGCATTGCCTCAGACCAGTTCCGTGGCGCAGCCTCTCCTTCACTGTCGTCGAGATGGTGCACCTCCCCAGGACAAAGACTGCCCCCAATTCTATTTTCCACCAAACGTCCCAGCGCTTCGGGGGGGCACTCAGCCAAAATTCTTCCATCCGGACTTCACTGGCGACTCTCCGTCGTGTCCCTCATTTGCATGTTGCTGCCTGACGCGTTTCGATGCTTTGCAGCATCTTAATCATAGGCTTGGGTAAACAGTTCCACAGAAAGGCTCTCTTTTATTTATAATTAACTGTCCAGGTGTTTCTAATTACCTTAAGTAGGTATATGCTTAGTGCATCTTTCTTCGTGCATTCTGGGAAAAGTAGTCCCTTTGAGAGCTCGACAATCTTCCCTTAGTGGGTATCTGTGGTAATTGTTAATATTAAAACCATCTCTATTCCTTAGTAGGATTCAGGGCATTCTGAAGAGTCCTTTGAACTTTGAATTTCGGCGCTGCATTGCCTCAGACCAGTTCCGTGGCGCAGCCTCTCCTTCACTGTCGTCGAGATGGTGCACCTCCCCAGGACAAAGACTGCCCCCAATTCTATTTTCCACCAAACGTCCCAGCGCTTCGGGGGGGCACTCAGCCAAAATTCTTCCATCCGGACTTCACTGGCGACTCTCCGTCGTGTCCCTCATTTGCATGTTGCTGCCTGACGCGTTTCGATGCTTTGCAGCATCTTAATCATAGGCTTGGGTAAACAGTTCCACAGAAAGGCTCTCTTTTATTTATAATTAACTGTCCAGGTGTTTCTAATTACCTTAAGTAGGTATATGCTTAGTGCATCTTTCTTCGTGCATTCTGGGAAAAGTAGTCCCTTTGAGAGCTCGACAATCTTCCCTTAGTGGGTATCTGTGGTAATTGTTAATATTAAAACCATCTCTATTCCTTAGTAGGATTCAGGGCATTCTGAAGAGTCCTTTGAACTTTGAATTTCGGCGCTGCATTGCCTCAGACCAGTTCCGTGGCGCAGCCTCTCCTTCACTGTCGTCGAGATGGTGCACCTCCCCAGGACAAAGACTGCCCCCAATTCTATTTTCCACCAAACGTCCCAGCGCTTCGGGGGGGCACTCAGCCAAAATTCTTCCATCCGGACTTCACTGGCGACTCTCCGTCGTGTCCCTCATTTGCATGTTGCTGCCTGACGCGTTTCGATGCTTTGCAGCATCTTAATCATAGGCTTGGGTAAACAGTTCCACAGAAAGGCTCTCTTTTATTTATAATTAACTGTCCAGGTGTTTCTAATTACCTTAAGTAGGTATATGCTTAGTGCATCTTTCTTCGTGCATTCTGGGAAAAGTAGTCCCTTTGAGAGCTCGACAATCTTCCCTTAGTGGGTATCTGTGGTAATTGTTAATATTAAAACCATCTCTATTCCTTAGTAGGATTCAGGGCATTCTGAAGAGTCCTTTGAACTTTGAATTTCGGCGCTGCATTGCCTCAGACCAGTTCCGTGGCGCAGCCTCTCCTTCACTGTCGTCGAGATGGTGCACCTCCCCAGGACAAAGACTGCCCCCAATTCTATTTTCCACCAAACGTCCCAGCGCTTCGGGGGGCACTCAGCCAAAATTCTTCCATCCGGACTTCACTGGCGACTCTCCGTCGTGTCCCTCATTTGCATGTTGCTGCCTGACGCGTTTCGATGCTTTGCAGCATCTTAATCATAGGCTTGGGTAAACAGTTCCACAGAAAGGCTCTCTTTTATTTATAATTAACTGTCCAGGTGTTTCTAATTACCTTAAGTAGGTATATGCTTAGTGCATCTTTCTTCGTGCATTCTGGGAAAAGTAGTCCCTTTGAGAGCTCGACAATCTTCCCTTAGTGGGTATCTGTGGTAATTGTTAATATTAAAACCATCTCTATTCCTTAGTAGGATTCAGGGCATTCTGAAGAGTCCTTTGAACTTTGAATTTCGGCGCTGCATTGCCTCAGACCAGTTCCGTGGCGCAGCCTCTCCTTCACTGTCGTCGAGATGGTGCACCTCCCCAGGACAAAGACTGCCCCCAATTCTATTTTCCACCAAACGTCCCAGCGCTTCGGGGGGCACTCAGCCAAAATTCTTCCATCCGGACTTCACTGGCGACTCTCCGTCGTGTCCCTCATTTGCATGTTGCTGCCTGACGCGTTTCGATGCTTTGCAGCATCTTAATCATAGGCTTGGGTAAACAGTTCCACAGAAAGGCTCTCTTTTATTTATAATTAACTGTCCAGGTGTTTCTAATTACCTTAAGTAGGTATATGCTTAGTGCATCTTTCTTCGTGCATTCTGGGAAAAGTAGTCCCTTTGAGAGCTCGACAATCTTCCCTTAGTGGGTATCTGTGGTAATTGTTAATATTAAAACCATCTCTATTCCTTAGTAGGATTCAGGGCATTCTGAAGAGTCCTTTGAACTTTGAATTTCGGCGCTGCATTGCCTCAGACCAGTTCCGTGGCGCAGCCTCTCCTTCACTGTCGTCGAGATGGTGCACCTCCCCAGGACAAAGACTGCCCCCAATTCTATTTTCCACCAAACGTCCCAGCGCTTCGGGGGGGCACTCAGCCAAAATTCTTCCATCCGGACTTCACTGGCGACTCTCCGTCGTGTCCCTCATTTGCATGTTGCTGCCTGACGCGTTTCGATGCTTTGCAGCATCTTAATCATAGGCTTGGGTAAACAGTTCCACAGAAAGGCTCTCTTTTATTTATAATTAACTGTCCAGGTGTTTCTAATTACCTTAAGTAGGTATATGCTTAGTGCATCTTTCTTCGTGCATTCTGGGAAAAGTAGTCCCTTTGAGAGCTCGACAATCTTCCCTTAGTGGGTATCTGTGGTAATTGTTAATATTAAAACCATCTCTATTCCTTAGTAGGATTCAGGGCATTCTGAAGAGTCCTTTGAACTTTGAATTTCGGCGCTGCATTGCCTCAGACCAGTTCCGTGGCGCAGCCTCTCCTTCACTGTCGTCGAGATGGTGCACCTCCCCAGGACAAAGACTGCCCCCAATTCTATTTTCCACCAAACGTCCCAGCGCTTCGGGGGGGCACTCAGCCAAAATTCTTCCATCCGGACTTCACTGGCGACTCTCCGTCGTGTCCCTCATTTGCATGTTGCTGCCTGACGCGTTTCGATGCTTTGCAGCATCTTAATCATAGGCTTGGGTAAACAGTTCCACAGAAAGGCTCTCTTTTATTTATAATTAACTGTCCAGGTGTTTCTAATTACCTTAAGTAGGTATATGCTTAGTGCATCTTTCTTCGTGCATTCTGGGAAAAGTAGTCCCTTTGAGAGCTCGACAATCTTCCCTTAGTGGGTATCTGTGGTAATTGTTAATATTAAAACCATCTCTATTCCTTAGTAGGATTCAGGGCATTCTGAAGAGTCCTTTGAACTTTGAATTTCGGCGCTGCATTGCCTCAGACCAGTTCCGTGGCGCAGCCTCTCCTTCACTGTCGTCGAGATGGTGCACCTCCCCAGGACAAAGACTGCCCCCAATTCTATTTTCCACCAAACGTCCCAGCGCTTCGGGGGGCACTCAGCCAAAATTCTTCCATCCGGACTTCACTGGCGACTCTCCGTCGTGTCCCTCATTTGCATGTTGCTGCCTGACGCGTTTCGATGCTTTGCAGCATCTTAATCATAGGCTTGGGTAAACAGTTCCACAGAAAGGCTCTCTTTTATTTATAATTAACTGTCCAGGTGTTTCTAATTACCTTAAGTAGGTATATGCTTAGTGCATCTTTCTTCGTGCATTCTGGGAAAAGTAGTCCCTTTGAGAGCTCGACAATCTTCCCTTAGTGGGTATCTGTGGTAATTGTTAATATTAAAACCATCTCTATTCCTTAGTAGGATTCAGGGCATTCTGAAGAGTCCTTTGAACTTTGAATTTCGGCGCTGCATTGCCTCAGACCAGTTCCGTGGCGCAGCCTCTCCTTCACTGTCGTCGAGATGGTGCACCTCCCCAGGACAAAGACTGCCCCCAATTCTATTTTCCACCAAACGTCCCAGCGCTTCGGGGGGGCACTCAGCCAAAATTCTTCCATCCGGACTTCACTGGCGACTCTCCGTCGTGTCCCTCATTTGCATGTTGCTGCCTGACGCGTTTCGATGCTTTGCAGCATCTTAATCATAGGCTTGGGTAAACAGTTCCACAGAAAGGCTCTCTTTTATTTATAATTAACTGTCCAGGTGTTTCTAATTACCTTAAGTAGGTATATGCTTAGTGCATCTTTCTTCGTGCATTCTGGGAAAAGTAGTCCCTTTGAGAGCTCGACAATCTTCCCTTAGTGGGTATCTGTGGTAATTGTTAATATTAAAACCATCTCTATTCCTTAGTAGGATTCAGGGCATTCTGAAGAGTCCTTTGAACTTTGAATTTCGGCGCTGCATTGCCTCAGACCAGTTCCGTGGCGCAGCCTCTCCTTCACTGTCGTCGAGATGGTGCACCTCCCCAGGACAAAGACTGCCCCCAATTCTATTTTCCACCAAACGTCCCAGCGCTTCGGGGGGGCACTCAGCCAAAATTCTTCCATCCGGACTTCACTGGCGACTCTCCGTCGTGTCCCTCATTTGCATGTTGCTGCCTGACGCGTTTCGATGCTTTGCAGCATCTTAATCATAGGCTTGGGTAAACAGTTCCACAGAAAGGCTCTCTTTTATTTATAATTAACTGTCCAGGTGTTTCTAATTACCTTAAGTAGGTATATGCTTAGTGCATCTTTCTTCGTGCATTCTGGGAAAAGTAGTCCCTTTGAGAGCTCGACAATCTTCCCTTAGTGGGTATCTGTGGTAATTGTTAATATTAAAACCATCTCTATTCCTTAGTAGGATTCAGGGCATTCTGAAGAGTCCTTTGAACTTTGAATTTCGGCGCTGCATTGCCTCAGACCAGTTCCGTGGCGCAGCCTCTCCTTCACTGTCGTCGAGATGGTGCACCTCCCCAGGACAAAGACTGCCCCCAATTCTATTTTCCACCAAACGTCCCAGCGCTTCGGGGGGGCACTCAGCCAAAATTCTTCCATCCGGACTTCACTGGCGACTCTCCGTCGTGTCCCTCATTTGCATGTTGCTGCCTGACGCGTTTCGATGCTTTGCAGCATCTTAATCATAGGCTTGGGTAAACAGTTCCACAGAAAGGCTCTCTTTTATTTATAATTAACTGTCCAGGTGTTTCTAATTACCTTAAGTAGGTATATGCTTAGTGCATCTTTCTTCGTGCATTCTGGGAAAAGTAGTCCCTTTGAGAGCTCGACAATCTTCCCTTAGTGGGTATCTGTGGTAATTGTTAATATTAAAACCATCTCTATTCCTTAGTAGGATTCAGGGCATTCTGAAGAGTCCTTTGAACTTTGAATTTCGGCGCTGCATTGCCTCAGACCAGTTCCGTGGCGCAGCCTCTCCTTCACTGTCGTCGAGATGGTGCACCTCCCCAGGACAAAGACTGCCCCCAATTCTATTTTCCACCAAACGTCCCAGCGCTTCGGGGGGCACTCAGCCAAAATTCTTCCATCCGGACTTCACTGGCGACTCTCCGTCGTGTCCCTCATTTGCATGTTGCTGCCTGACGCGTTTCGATGCTTTGCAGCATCTTAATCATAGGCTTGGGTAAACAGTTCCACAGAAAGGCTCTCTTTTATTTATAATTAACTGTCCAGGTGTTTCTAATTACCTTAAGTAGGTATATGCTTAGTGCATCTTTCTTCGTGCATTCTGGGAAAAGTAGTCCCTTTGAGAGCTCGACAATCTTCCCTTAGTGGGTATCTGTGGTAATTGTTAATATTAAAACCATCTCTATTCCTTAGTAGGATTCAGGGCATTCTGAAGAGTCCTTTGAACTTTGAATTTCGGCGCTGCATTGCCTCAGACCAGTTCCGTGGCGCAGCCTCTCCTTCACTGTCGTCGAGATGGTGCACCTCCCCAGGACAAAGACTGCCCCCAATTCTATTTTCCACCAAACGTCCCAGCGCTTCGGGGGGGCACTCAGCCAAAATTCTTCCATCCGGACTTCACTGGCGACTCTCCGTCGTGTCCCTCATTTGCATGTTGCTGCCTGACGCGTTTCGATGCTTTGCAGCATCTTAATCATAGGCTTGGGTAAACAGTTCCACAGAAAGGCTCTCTTTTATTTATAATTAACTGTCCAGGTGTTTCTAATTACCTTAAGTAGGTATATGCTTAGTGCATCTTTCTTCGTGCATTCTGGGAAAAGTAGTCCCTTTGAGAGCTCGACAATCTTCCCTTAGTGGGTATCTGTGGTAATTGTTAATATTAAAACCATCTCTATTCCTTAGTAGGATTCAGGGCATTCTGAAGAGTCCTTTGAACTTTGAATTTCGGCGCTGCATTGCCTCAGACCAGTTCCGTGGCGCAGCCTCTCCTTCACTGTCGTCGAGATGGTGCACCTCCCCAGGACAAAGACTGCCCCCAATTCTATTTTCCACCAAACGTCCCAGCGCTTCGGGGGGCACTCAGCCAAAATTCTTCCATCCGGACTTCACTGGCGACTCTCCGTCGTGTCCCTCATTTGCATGTTGCTGCCTGACGCGTTTCGATGCTTTGCAGCATCTTAATCATAGGCTTGGGTAAACAGTTCCACAGAAAGGCTCTCTTTTATTTATAATTAACTGTCCAGGTGTTTCTAATTACCTTAAGTAGGTATATGCTTAGTGCATCTTTCTTCGTGCATTCTGGGAAAAGTAGTCCCTTTGAGAGCTCGACAATCTTCCCTTAGTGGGTATCTGTGGTAATTGTTAATATTAAAACCATCTCTATTCCTTAGTAGGATTCAGGGCATTCTGAAGAGTCCTTTGAACTTTGAATTTCGGCGCTGCATTGCCTCAGACCAGTTCCGTGGCGCAGCCTCTCCTTCACTGTCGTCGAGATGGTGCACCTCCCCAGGACAAAGACTGCCCCCAATTCTATTTTCCACCAAACGTCCCAGCGCTTCGGGGGGCACTCAGCCAAAATTCTTCCATCCGGACTTCACTGGCGACTCTCCGTCGTGTCCCTCATTTGCATGTTGCTGCCTGACGCGTTTCGATGCTTTGCAGCATCTTAATCATAGGCTTGGGTAAACAGTTCCACAGAAAGGCTCTCTTTTATTTATAATTAACTGTCCAGGTGTTTCTAATTACCTTAAGTAGGTATATGCTTAGTGCATCTTTCTTCGTGCATTCTGGGAAAAGTAGTCCCTTTGAGAGCTCGACAATCTTCCCTTAGTGGGTATCTGTGGTAATTGTTAATATTAAAACCATCTCTATTCCTTAGTAGGATTCAGGGCATTCTGAAGAGTCCTTTGAACTTTGAATTTCGGCGCTGCATTGCCTCAGACCAGTTCCGTGGCGCAGCCTCTCCTTCACTGTCGTCGAGATGGTGCACCTCCCCAGGACAAAGACTGCCCCCAATTCTATTTTCCACCAAACGTCCCAGCGCTTCGGGGGGCACTCAGCCAAAATTCTTCCATCCGGACTTCACTGGCGACTCTCCGTCGTGTCCCTCATTTGCATGTTGCTGCCTGACGCGTTTCGATGCTTTGCAGCATCTTAATCATAGGCTTGGGTAAACAGTTCCACAGAAAGGCTCTCTTTTATTTATAATTAACTGTCCAGGTGTTTCTAATTACCTTAAGTAGGTATATGCTTAGTGCATCTTTCTTCGTGCATTCTGGGAAAAGTAGTCCCTTTGAGAGCTCGACAATCTTCCCTTAGTGGGTATCTGTGGTAATTGTTAATATTAAAACCATCTCTATTCCTTAGTAGGATTCAGGGCATTCTGAAGAGTCCTTTGAACTTTGAATTTCGGCGCTGCATTGCCTCAGACCAGTTCCGTGGCGCAGCCTCTCCTTCACTGTCGTCGAGATGGTGCACCTCCCCAGGACAAAGACTGCCCCCAATTCTATTTTCCACCAAACGTCCCAGCGCTTCGGGGGGGCACTCAGCCAAAATTCTTCCATCCGGACTTCACTGGCGACTCTCCGTCGTGTCCCTCATTTGCATGTTGCTGCCTGACGCGTTTCGATGCTTTGCAGCATCTTAATCATAGGCTTGGGTAAACAGTTCCACAGAAAGGCTCTCTTTTATTTATAATTAACTGTCCAGGTGTTTCTAATTACCTTAAGTAGGTATATGCTTAGTGCATCTTTCTTCGTGCATTCTGGGAAAAGTAGTCCCTTTGAGAGCTCGACAATCTTCCCTTAGTGGGTATCTGTGGTAATTGTTAATATTAAAACCATCTCTATTCCTTAGTAGGATTCAGGGCATTCTGAAGAGTCCTTTGAACTTTGAATTTCGGCGCTGCATTGCCTCAGACCAGTTCCGTGGCGCAGCCTCTCCTTCACTGTCGTCGAGATGGTGCACCTCCCCAGGACAAAGACTGCCCCCAATTCTATTTTCCACCAAGCGTCCCAGCGCTTCGGGGGGCACTCAGCCAAAATTCTTCCATCCGGACTTCACTGGCGACTCTCCGTCGTGTCCCTCATTTGCATGTTGCTGCCTGACGCGTTTCGATGCTTTGCAGCATCTTAATCATAGGCTTGGGTAAACAGTTCCACAGAAAGGCTCTCTTTTATTTATAATTAACTGTCCAGGTGTTTCTAATTACCTTAAGTAGGTATATGCTTAGTGCATCTTTCTTCGTGCATTCTGGGAAAAGTAGTCCCTTTGAGAGCTCGACAATCTTCCCTTAGTGGGTATCTGTGGTAATTGTTAATATTAAAACCATCTCTATTCCTTAGTAGGATTCAGGGCATTCTGAAGAGTCCTTTGAACTTTGAATTTCGGCGCTGCATTGCCTCAGACCAGTTCCGTGGCGCAGCCTCTCCTTCACTGTCGTCGAGATGGTGCACCTCCCCAGGACAAAGACTGCCCCCAATTCTATTTTCCACCAAGCGTCCCAGCGCTTCGGGAGGGCACTCAGCCAAAATTCTTCCATCCGGACTTCACTGGCGACTCTCCGTCGTGTCCCTCATTTGCATGTTGCTGCCTGACGCGTTTCGATGCTTTGCAGCATCTTAATCATAGGCTTGGGTAAACAGTTCCACAGAAAGGCTCTCTTTTATTTATAATTAACTGTCCAGGTGTTTCTAATTACCTTAAGTAGGTATATGCTTAGTGCATCTTTCTTCGTGCATTCTGGGAAAAGTAGTCCCTTTGAGAGCTCGACAATCTTCCCTTAGTGGGTATCTGTGGTAATTGTTAATATTAAAACCATCTCTATTCCTTAGTAGGATTCAGGGCATTCTGAAGAGTCCTTTGAACTTTGAATTTCGGCGCTGCATTGCCTCAGACCAGTTCCGTGGCGCAGCCTCTCCTTCACTGTCGTCGAGATGGTGCACCTCCCCAGGACAAAGACTGCCCCCAATTCTATTTTCCACCAAACGTCCCAGCGCTTCGGGGGGGCACTCAGCCAAAATTCTTCCATCCGGACTTCACTGGCGACTCTCCGTCGTGTCCCTCATTTGCATGTTGCTGCCTGACGCGTTTCGATGCTTTGCAGCATCTTAATCATAGGCTTGGGTAAACAGTTCCACAGAAAGGCTCTCTTTTATTTATAATTAACTGTCCAGGTGTTTCTAATTACCTTAAGTAGGTATATGCTTAGTGCATCTTTCTTCGTGCATTCTGGGAAAAGTAGTCCCTTTGAGAGCTCGACAATCTTCCCTTAGTGGGTATCTGTGGTAATTGTTAATATTAAAACCATCTCTATTCCTTAGTAGGATTCAGGGCATTCTGAAGAGTCCTTTGAACTTTGAATTTCGGCGCTGCATTGCCTCAGACCAGTTCCGTGGCGCAGCCTCTCCTTCACTGTCGTCGAGATGGTGCACCTCCCCAGGACAAAGACTGCCCCCAATTCTATTTTCCACCAAACGTCCCAGCGCTTCGGGGGGGCACTCAGCCAAAATTCTTCCATCCGGACTTCACTGGCGACTCTCCGTCGTGTCCCTCATTTGCATGTTGCTGCCTGACGCGTTTCGATGCTTTGCAGCATCTTAATCATAGGCTTGGGTAAACAGTTCCACAGAAAGGCTCTCTTTTATTTATAATTAACTGTCCAGGTGTTTCTAATTACCTTAAGTAGGTATATGCTTAGTGCATCTTTCTTCGTGCATTCTGGGAAAAGTAGTCCCTTTGAGAGCTCGACAATCTTCCCTTAGTGGGTATCTGTGGTAATTGTTAATATTAAAACCATCTCTATTCCTTAGTAGGATTCAGGGCATTCTGAAGAGTCCTTTGAACTTTGAATTTCGGCGCTGCATTGCCTCAGACCAGTTCCGTGGCGCAGCCTCTCCTTCACTGTCGTCGAGATGGTGCACCTCCCCAGGACAAAGACTGCCCCCAATTCTATTTTCCACCAAACGTCCCAGCGCTTCGGGGGGGCACTCAGCCAAAATTCTTCCATCCGGACTTCACTGGCGACTCTCCGTCGTGTCCCTCATTTGCATGTTGCTGCCTGACGCGTTTCGATGCTTTGCAGCATCTTAATCATAGGCTTGGGTAAACAGTTCCACAGAAAGGCTCTCTTTTATTTATAATTAACTGTCCAGGTGTTTCTAATTACCTTAAGTAGGTATATGCTTAGTGCATCTTTCTTCGTGCATTCTGGGAAAAGTAGTCCCTTTGAGAGCTCGACAATCTTCCCTTAGTGGGTATCTGTGGTAATTGTTAATATTAAAACCATCTCTATTCCTTAGTAGGATTCAGGGCATTCTGAAGAGTCCTTTGAACTTTGAATTTCGGCGCTGCATTGCCTCAGACCAGTTCCGTGGCGCAGCCTCTCCTTCACTGTCGTCGAGATGGTGCACCTCCCCAGGACAAAGACTGCCCCCAATTCTATTTTCCACCAAACGTCCCAGCGCTTCGGGGGGGCACTCAGCCAAAATTCTTCCATCCGGACTTCACTGGCGACTCTCCGTCGTGTCCCTCATTTGCATGTTGCTGCCTGACGCGTTTCGATGCTTTGCAGCATCTTAATCATAGGCTTGGGTAAACAGTTCCACAGAAAGGCTCTCTTTTATTTATAATTAACTGTCCAGGTGTTTCTAATTACCTTAAGTAGGTATATGCTTAGTGCATCTTTCTTCGTGCATTCTGGGAAAAGTAGTCCCTTTGAGAGCTCGACAATCTTCCCTTAGTGGGTATCTGTGGTAATTGTTAATATTAAAACCATCTCTATTCCTTAGTAGGATTCAGGGCATTCTGAAGAGTCCTTTGAACTTTGAATTTCGGCGCTGCATTGCCTCAGACCAGTTCCGTGGCGCAGCCTCTCCTTCACTGTCGTCGAGATGGTGCACCTCCCCAGGACAAAGACTGCCCCCAATTCTATTTTCCACCAAACGTCCCAGCGCTTCGGGGGGGCACTCAGCCAAAATTCTTCCATCCGGACTTCACTGGCGACTCTCCGTCGTGTCCCTCATTTGCATGTTGCTGCCTGACGCGTTTCGATGCTTTGCAGCATCTTAATCATAGGCTTGGGTAAACAGTTCCACAGAAAGGCTCTCTTTTATTTATAATTAACTGTCCAGGTGTTTCTAATTACCTTAAGTAGGTATATGCTTAGTGCATCTTTCTTCGTGCATTCTGGGAAAAGTAGTCCCTTTGAGAGCTCGACAATCTTCCCTTAGTGGGTATCTGTGGTAATTGTTAATATTAAAACCATCTCTATTCCTTAGTAGGATTCAGGGCATTCTGAAGAGTCCTTTGAACTTTGAATTTCGGCGCTGCATTGCCTCAGACCAGTTCCGTGGCGCAGCCTCTCCTTCACTGTCGTCGAGATGGTGCACCTCCCCAGGACAAAGACTGCCCCCAATTCTATTTTCCACCAAACGTCCCAGCGCTTCGGGGGGCACTCAGCCAAAATTCTTCCATCCGGACTTCACTGGCGACTCTCCGTCGTGTCCCTCATTTGCATGTTGCTGCCTGACGCGTTTCGATGCTTTGCAGCATCTTAATCATAGGCTTGGGTAAACAGTTCCACAGAAAGGCTCTCTTTTATTTATAATTAACTGTCCAGGTGTTTCTAATTACCTTAAGTAGGTATATGCTTAGTGCATCTTTCTTCGTGCATTCTGGGAAAAGTAGTCCCTTTGAGAGCTCGACAATCTTCCCTTAGTGGGTATCTGTGGTAATTGTTAATATTAAAACCATCTCTATTCCTTAGTAGGATCCAGGGCATTCTGAAGAGTCCTTTGAACTTTGAATTTCGGCCCTGCATTGCCTCAGACCAGTTCCGTGGCGCAGCCTCTCCTTCACTGGCGTCGAGATGGTGCACCTCCCCAGGACAAAGACTGCCCCCAATTCTATTTTCCACCAAACGTCCCAGCGCTTCAGGGGGGCACTCAGCCAAAATTCTTCCATCCGGACTTCACTGGCGACTCTCCGTCGTGTCCTTCATTTGCATGTTGCTGCCTGACGCGTTTCGATGCTTTGCAGCATCTTAATCATAGGCTTGGGTAAACAGTTCCACAGAAAGGCTCTCTTTTATTTATAATTAACTGTCCAGGTGTTTCTAATTACCTTAAGTAGGTATATGCTTAGTGCATCTTTCTTCGTGCATTCTGGGAAAAGTAGTCCCTTTGAGAGCTCGACAATCTTCCCTTAGTGGGTATCTGTGGTAATTGTTAATATTAAAACCATCTCTATTCCTTAGTAGGATTCAGGGCATTCTGAAGAGTCCTTTGAACTTTGAATTTCGGCGCTGCATTGCCTCAGACCAGTTCCGTGGCGCAGCCTCTCCTTCACTGTCGTCGAGATGGTGCACCTCCCCAGGACAAAGACTGCCCCCAATTCTATTTTCCACCAAACGTCCCAGCGCTTCGGGGGGGCACTCAGCCAAAATTCTTCCATCCGGACTTCACTGGCGACTCTCCGTCGTGTCCCTCATTTGCATGTTGCTGCCTGACGCGTTTCGATGCTTTGCAGCATCTTAATCATAGGCTTGGGTAAACAGTTCCACAGAAAGGCTCTCTTTTATTTATAATTAACTGTCCAGGTGTTTCTAATTACCTTAAGTAGGTATATGCTTAGTGCATCTTTCTTCGTGCATTCTGGGAAAAGTAGTCCCTTTGAGAGCTCGACAATCTTCCCTTAGTGGGTATCTGTGGTAATTGTTAATATTAAAACCATCTCTATTCCTTAGTAGGATTCAGGGCATTCTGAAGAGTCCTTTGAACTTTGAATTTCGGCGCTGCATTGCCTCAGACCAGTTCCGTGGCGCAGCCTCTCCTTCACTGTCGTCGAGATGGTGCACCTCCCCAGGACAAAGACTGCCCCCAATTCTATTTTCCACCAAACGTCCCAGCGCTTCGGGGGGCACTCAGCCAAAATTCTTCCATCCGGACTTCACTGGCGACTCTCCGTCGTGTCCCTCATTTGCATGTTGCTGCCTGACGCGTTTCGATGCTTTGCAGCATCTTAATCATAGGCTTGGGTAAACAGTTCCACAGAAAGGCTCTCTTTTATTTATAATTAACTGTCCAGGTGTTTCTAATTACCTTAAGTAGGTATATGCTTAGTGCATCTTTCTTCGTGCATTCTGGGAAAAGTAGTCCCTTTGAGAGCTCGACAATCTTCCCTTAGTGGGTATCTGTGGTAATTGTTAATATTAAAACCATCTCTATTCCTTAGTAGGATTCAGGGCATTCTGAAGAGTCCTTTGAACTTTGAATTTCGGCGCTGCATTGCCTCAGACCAGTTCCGTGGCGCAGCCTCTCCTTCACTGTCGTCGAGATGGTGCACCTCCCCAGGACAAAGACTGCCCCCAATTCTATTTTCCACCAAACGTCCCAGCGCTTCGGGGGGCACTCAGCCAAAATTCTTCCATCCGGACTTCACTGGCGACTCTCCGTCGTGTCCCTCATTTGCATGTTGCTGCCTGACGCGTTTCGATGCTTTGCAGCATCTTAATCATAGGCTTGGGTAAACAGTTCCACAGAAAGGCTCTCTTTTATTTATAATTAACTGTCCAGGTGTTTCTAATTACCTTAAGTAGGTATATGCTTAGTGCATCTTTCTTCGTGCATTCTGGGAAAAGTAGTCCCTTTGAGAGCTCGACAATCTTCCCTTAGTGGGTATCTGTGGTAATTGTTAATATTAAAACCATCTCTATTCCTTAGTAGGATTCAGGGCATTCTGAAGAGTCCTTTGAACTTTGAATTTCGGCGCTGCATTGCCTCAGACCAGTTCCGTGGCGCAGCCTCTCCTTCACTGTCGTCGAGATGGTGCACCTCCCCAGGACAAAGACTGCCCCCAATTCTATTTTCCACCAAACGTCCCAGCGCTTCGGGGGGCACTCAGCCAAAATTCTTCCATCCGGACTTCACTGGCGACTCTCCGTCGTGTCCCTCATTTGCATGTTGCTGCCTGACGCGTTTCGATGCTTTGCAGCATCTTAATCATAGGCTTGGGTAAACAGTTCCACAGAAAGGCTCTCTTTTATTTATAATTAACTGTCCAGGTGTTTCTAATTACCTTAAGTAGGTATATGCTTAGTGCATCTTTCTTCGTGCATTCTGGGAAAAGTAGTCCCTTTGAGAGCTCGACAATCTTCCCTTAGTGGGTATCTGTGGTAATTGTTAATATTAAAACCATCTCTATTCCTTAGTAGGATTCAGGGCATTCTGAAGAGTCCTTTGAACTTTGAATTTCGGCGCTGCATTGCCTCAGACCAGTTCCGTGGCGCAGCCTCTCCTTCACTGTCGTCGAGATGGTGCACCTCCCCAGGACAAAGACTGCCCCCAATTCTATTTTCCACCAAACGTCCCAGCGCTTCGGGGGGCACTCAGCCAAAATTCTTCCATCCGGACTTCACTGGCGACTCTCCGTCGTGTCCCTCATTTGCATGTTGCTGCCTGACGCGTTTCGATGCTTTGCAGCATCTTAATCATAGGCTTGGGTAAACAGTTCCACAGAAAGGCTCTCTTTTATTTATAATTAACTGTCCAGGTGTTTCTAATTACCTTAAGTAGGTATATGCTTAGTGCATCTTTCTTCGTGCATTCTGGGAAAAGTAGTCCCTTTGAGAGCTCGACAATCTTCCCTTAGTGGGTATCTGTGGTAATTGTTAATATTAAAACCATCTCTATTCCTTAGTAGGATTCAGGGCATTCTGAAGAGTCCTTTGAACTTTGAATTTCGGCGCTGCATTGCCTCAGACCAGTTCCGTGGCGCAGCCTCTCCTTCACTGTCGTCGAGATGGTGCACCTCCCCAGGACAAAGACTGCCCCCAATTCTATTTTCCACCAAACGTCCCAGCGCTTCGGGGGGCACTCAGCCAAAATTCTTCCATCCGGACTTCACTGGCGACTCTCCGTCGTGTCCCTCATTTGCATGTTGCTGCCTGACGCGTTTCGATGCTTTGCAGCATCTTAATCATAGGCTTGGGTAAACAGTTCCACAGAAAGGCTCTCTTTTATTTATAATTAACTGTCCAGGTGTTTCTAATTACCTTAAGTAGGTATATGCTTAGTGCATCTTTCTTCGTGCATTCTGGGAAAAGTAGTCCCTTTGAGAGCTCGACAATCTTCCCTTAGTGGGTATCTGTGGTAATTGTTAATATTAAAACCATCTCTATTCCTTAGTAGGATTCAGGGCATTCTGAAGAGTCCTTTGAACTTTGAATTTCGGCGCTGCATTGCCTCAGACCAGTTCCGTGGCGCAGCCTCTCCTTCACTGTCGTCGAGATGGTGCACCTCCCCAGGACAAAGACTGCCCCCAATTCTATTTTCCACCAAACGTCCCAGCGCTTCGGGGGGCACTCAGCCAAAATTCTTCCATCCGGACTTCACTGGCGACTCTCCGTCGTGTCCCTCATTTGCATGTTGCTGCCTGACGCGTTTCGATGCTTTGCAGCATCTTAATCATAGGCTTGGGTAAACAGTTCCACAGAAAGGCTCTCTTTTATTTATAATTAACTGTCCAGGTGTTTCTAATTACCTTAAGTAGGTATATGCTTAGTGCATCTTTCTTCGTGCATTCTGGGAAAAGTAGTCCCTTTGAGAGCTCGACAATCTTCCCTTAGTGGGTATCTGTGGTAATTGTTAATATTAAAACCATCTCTATTCCTTAGTAGGATTCAGGGCATTCTGAAGAGTCCTTTGAACTTTGAATTTCGGCGCTGCATTGCCTCAGACCAGTTCCGTGGCGCAGCCTCTCCTTCACTGTCGTCGAGATGGTGCACCTCCCCAGGACAAAGACTGCCCCCAATTCTATTTTCCACCAAACGTCCCAGCGCTTCGGGGGGGCACTCAGCCAAAATTCTTCCATCCGGACTTCACTGGCGACTCTCCGTCGTGTCCCTCATTTGCATGTTGCTGCCTGACGCGTTTCGATGCTTTGCAGCATCTTAATCATAGGCTTGGGTAAACAGTTCCACAGAAAGGCTCTCTTTTATTTATAATTAACTGTCCAGGTGTTTCTAATTACCTTAAGTAGGTATATGCTTAGTGCATCTTTCTTCGTGCATTCTGGGAAAAGTAGTCCCTTTGAGAGCTCGACAATCTTCCCTTAGTGGGTATCTGTGGTAATTGTTAATATTAAAACCATCTCTATTCCTTAGTAGGATTCAGGGCATTCTGAAGAGTCCTTTGAACTTTGAATTTCGGCGCTGCATTGCCTCAGACCAGTTCCGTGGCGCAGCCTCTCCTTCACTGTCGTCGAGATGGTGCACCTCCCCAGGACAAAGACTGCCCCCAATTCTATTTTCCACCAAACGTCCCAGCGCTTCGGGGGGGCACTCAGCCAAAATTCTTCCATCCGGACTTCACTGGCGACTCTCCGTCGTGTCCCTCATTTGCATGTTGCTGCCTGACGCGTTTCGATGCTTTGCAGCATCTTAATCATAGGCTTGGGTAAACAGTTCCACAGAAAGGCTCTCTTTTATTTATAATTAACTGTCCAGGTGTTTCTAATTACCTTAAGTAGGTATATGCTTAGTGCATCTTTCTTCGTGCATTCTGGGAAAAGTAGTCCCTTTGAGAGCTCGACAATCTTCCCTTAGTGGGTATCTGTGGTAATTGTTAATATTAAAACCATCTCTATTCCTTAGTAGGATTCAGGGCATTCTGAAGAGTCCTTTGAACTTTGAATTTCGGCGCTGCATTGCCTCAGACCAGTTCCGTGGCGCAGCCTCTCCTTCACTGTCGTCGAGATGGTGCACCTCCCCAGGACAAAGACTGCCCCCAATTCTATTTTCCACCAAACGTCCCAGCGCTTCGGGGGGGCACTCAGCCAAAATTCTTCCATCCGGACTTCACTGGCGACTCTCCGTCGTGTCCCTCATTTGCATGTTGCTGCCTGACGCGTTTCGATGCTTTGCAGCATCTTAATCATAGGCTTGGGTAAACAGTTCCACAGAAAGGCTCTCTTTTATTTATAATTAACTGTCCAGGTGTTTCTAATTACCTTAAGTAGGTATATGCTTAGTGCATCTTTCTTCGTGCATTCTGGGAAAAGTAGTCCCTTTGAGAGCTCGACAATCTTCCCTTAGTGGGTATCTGTGGTAATTGTTAATATTAAAACCATCTCTATTCCTTAGTAGGATTCAGGGCATTCTGAAGAGTCCTTTGAACTTTGAATTTCGGCGCTGCATTGCCTCAGACCAGTTCCGTGGCGCAGCCTCTCCTTCACTGTCGTCGAGATGGTGCACCTCCCCAGGACAAAGACTGCCCCCAATTCTATTTTCCACCAAACGTCCCAGCGCTTCGGGGGGGCACTCAGCCAAAATTCTTCCATCCGGACTTCACTGGCGACTCTCCGTCGTGTCCCTCATTTGCATGTTGCTGCCTGACGCGTTTCGATGCTTTGCAGCATCTTAATCATAGGCTTGGGTAAACAGTTCCACAGAAAGGCTCTCTTTTATTTATAATTAACTGTCCAGGTGTTTCTAATTACCTTAAGTAGGTATATGCTTAGTGCATCTTTCTTCGTGCATTCTGGGAAAAGTAGTCCCTTTGAGAGCTCGACAATCTTCCCTTAGTGGGTATCTGTGGTAATTGTTAATATTAAAACCATCTCTATTCCTTAGTAGGATTCAGGGCATTCTGAAGAGTCCTTTGAACTTTGAATTTCGGCGCTGCATTGCCTCAGACCAGTTCCGTGGCGCAGCCTCTCCTTCACTGTCGTCGAGATGGTGCACCTCCCCAGGACAAAGACTGCCCCCAATTCTATTTTCCACCAAACGTCCCAGCGCTTCGGGGGGGCACTCAGCCAAAATTCTTCCATCCGGACTTCACTGGCGACTCTCCGTCGTGTCCCTCATTTGCATGTTGCTGCCTGACGCGTTTCGATGCTTTGCAGCATCTTAATCATAGGCTTGGGTAAACAGTTCCACAGAAAGGCTCTCTTTTATTTATAATTAACTGTCCAGGTGTTTCTAATTACCTTAAGTAGGTATATGCTTAGTGCATCTTTCTTCGTGCATTCTGGGAAAAGTAGTCCCTTTGAGAGCTCGACAATCTTCCCTTAGTGGGTATCTGTGGTAATTGTTAATATTAAAACCATCTCTATTCCTTAGTAGGATTCAGGGCATTCTGAAGAGTCCTTTGAACTTTGAATTTCGGCGCTGCATTGCCTCAGACCAGTTCCGTGGCGCAGCCTCTCCTTCACTGTCGTCGAGATGGTGCACCTCCCCAGGACAAAGACTGCCCCCAATTCTATTTTCCACCAAACGTCCCAGCGCTTCGGGGGGGCACTCAGCCAAAATTCTTCCATCCGGACTTCACTGGCGACTCTCCGTCGTGTCCCTCATTTGCATGTTGCTGCCTGACGCGTTTCGATGCTTTGCAGCATCTTAATCATAGGCTTGGGTAAACAGTTCCACAGAAAGGCTCTCTTTTATTTATAATTAACTGTCCAGGTGTTTCTAATTACCTTAAGTAGGTATATGCTTAGTGCATCTTTCTTCGTGCATTCTGGGAAAAGTAGTCCCTTTGAGAGCTCGACAATCTTCCCTTAGTGGGTATCTGTGGTAATTGTTAATATTAAAACCATCTCTATTCCTTAGTAGGATTCAGGGCATTCTGAAGAGTCCTTTGAACTTTGAATTTCGGCGCTGCATTGCCTCAGACCAGTTCCGTGGCGCAGCCTCTCCTTCACTGTCGTCGAGATGGTGCACCTCCCCAGGACAAAGACTGCCCCCAATTCTATTTTCCACCAAACGTCCCAGCGCTTCGGGGGGGCACTCAGCCAAAATTCTTCCATCCGGACTTCACTGGCGACTCTCCGTCGTGTCCCTCATTTGCATGTTGCTGCCTGACGCGTTTCGATGCTTTGCAGCATCTTAATCATAGGCTTGGGTAAACAGTTCCACAGAAAGGCTCTCTTTTATTTATAATTAACTGTCCAGGTGTTTCTAATTACCTTAAGTAGGTATATGCTTAGTGCATCTTTCTTCGTGCATTCTGGGAAAAGTAGTCCCTTTGAGAGCTCGACAATCTTCCCTTAGTGGGTATCTGTGGTAATTGTTAATATTAAAACCATCTCTATTCCTTAGTAGGATTCAGGGCATTCTGAAGAGTCCTTTGAACTTTGAATTTCGGCGCTGCATTGCCTCAGACCAGTTCCGTGGCGCAGCCTCTCCTTCACTGTCGTCGAGATGGTGCACCTCCCCAGGACAAAGACTGCCCCCAATTCTATTTTCCACCAAACGTCCCAGCGCTTCGGGGGGGCACTCAGCCAAAATTCTTCCATCCGGACTTCACTGGCGACTCTCCGTCGTGTCCCTCATTTGCATGTTGCTGCCTGACGCGTTTCGATGCTTTGCAGCATCTTAATCATAGGCTTGGGTAAACAGTTCCACAGAAAGGCTCTCTTTTATTTATAATTAACTGTCCAGGTGTTTCTAATTACCTTAAGTAGGTATATGCTTAGTGCATCTTTCTTCGTGCATTCTGGGAAAAGTAGTCCCTTTGAGAGCTCGACAATCTTCCCTTAGTGGGTATCTGTGGTAATTGTTAATATTAAAACCATCTCTATTCCTTAGTAGGATTCAGGGCATTCTGAAGAGTCCTTTGAACTTTGAATTTCGGCGCTGCATTGCCTCAGACCAGTTCCGTGGCGCAGCCTCTCCTTCACTGTCGTCGAGATGGTGCACCTCCCCAGGACAAAGACTGCCCCCAATTCTATTTTCCACCAAACGTCCCAGCGCTTCGGGGGGGCACTCAGCCAAAATTCTTCCATCCGGACTTCACTGGCGACTCTCCGTCGTGTCCCTCATTTGCATGTTGCTGCCTGACGCGTTTCGATGCTTTGCAGCATCTTAATCATAGGCTTGGGTAAACAGTTCCACAGAAAGGCTCTCTTTTATTTATAATTAACTGTCCAGGTGTTTCTAATTACCTTAAGTAGGTATATGCTTAGTGCATCTTTCTTCGTGCATTCTGGGAAAAGTAGTCCCTTTGAGAGCTCGACAATCTTCCCTTAGTGGGTATCTGTGGTAATTGTTAATATTAAAACCATCTCTATTCCTTAGTAGGATTCAGGGCATTCTGAAGAGTCCTTTGAACTTTGAATTTCGGCGCTGCATTGCCTCAGACCAGTTCCGTGGCGCAGCCTCTCCTTCACTGTCGTCGAGATGGTGCACCTCCCCAGGACAAAGACTGCCCCCAATTCTATTTTCCACCAAACGTCCCAGCGCTTCGGGGGGGCACTCAGCCAAAATTCTTCCATCCGGACTTCACTGGCGACTCTCCGTCGTGTCCCTCATTTGCATGTTGCTGCCTGACGCGTTTCGATGCTTTGCAGCATCTTAATCATAGGCTTGGGTAAACAGTTCCACAGAAAGGCTCTCTTTTATTTATAATTAACTGTCCAGGTGTTTCTAATTACCTTAAGTAGGTATATGCTTAGTGCATCTTTCTTCGTGCATTCTGGGAAAAGTAGTCCCTTTGAGAGCTCGACAATCTTCCCTTAGTGGGTATCTGTGGTAATTGTTAATATTAAAACCATCTCTATTCCTTAGTAGGATTCAGGGCATTCTGAAGAGTCCTTTGAACTTTGAATTTCGGCGCTGCATTGCCTCAGACCAGTTCCGTGGCGCAGCCTCTCCTTCACTGTCGTCGAGATGGTGCACCTCCCCAGGACAAAGACTGCCCCCAATTCTATTTTCCACCAAACGTCCCAGCGCTTCGGGGGGGCACTCAGCCAAAATTCTTCCATCCGGACTTCACTGGCGACTCTCCGTCGTGTCCCTCATTTGCATGTTGCTGCCTGACGCGTTTCGATGCTTTGCAGCATCTTAATCATAGGCTTGGGTAAACAGTTCCACAGAAAGGCTCTCTTTTATTTATAATTAACTGTCCAGGTGTTTCTAATTACCTTAAGTAGGTATATGCTTAGTGCATCTTTCTTCGTGCATTCTGGGAAAAGTAGTCCCTTTGAGAGCTCGACAATCTTCCCTTAGTGGGTATCTGTGGTAATTGTTAATATTAAAACCATCTCTATTCCTTAGTAGGATTCAGGGCATTCTGAAGAGTCCTTTGAACTTTGAATTTCGGCGCTGCATTGCCTCAGACCAGTTCCGTGGCGCAGCCTCTCCTTCACTGTCGTCGAGATGGTGCACCTCCCCAGGACAAAGACTGCCCCCAATTCTATTTTCCACCAAACGTCCCAGCGCTTCGGGGGGGCACTCAGCCAAAATTCTTCCATCCGGACTTCACTGGCGACTCTCCGTCGTGTCCCTCATTTGCATGTTGCTGCCTGACGCGTTTCGATGCTTTGCAGCATCTTAATCATAGGCTTGGGTAAACAGTTCCACAGAAAGGCTCTCTTTTATTTATAATTAACTGTCCAGGTGTTTCTAATTACCTTAAGTAGGTATATGCTTAGTGCATCTTTCTTCGTGCATTCTGGGAAAAGTAGTCCCTTTGAGAGCTCGACAATCTTCCCTTAGTGGGTATCTGTGGTAATTGTTAATATTAAAACCATCTCTATTCCTTAGTAGGATTCAGGGCATTCTGAAGAGTCCTTTGAACTTTGAATTTCGGCGCTGCATTGCCTCAGACCAGTTCCGTGGCGCAGCCTCTCCTTCACTGTCGTCGAGATGGTGCACCTCCCCAGGACAAAGACTGCCCCCAATTCTATTTTCCACCAAACGTCCCAGCGCTTCGGGGGGGCACTCAGCCAAAATTCTTCCATCCGGACTTCACTGGCGACTCTCCGTCGTGTCCCTCATTTGCATGTTGCTGCCTGACGCGTTTCGATGCTTTGCAGCATCTTAATCATAGGCTTGGGTAAACAGTTCCACAGAAAGGCTCTCTTTTATTTATAATTAACTGTCCAGGTGTTTCTAATTACCTTAAGTAGGTATATGCTTAGTGCATCTTTCTTCGTGCATTCTGGGAAAAGTAGTCCCTTTGAGAGCTCGACAATCTTCCCTTAGTGGGTATCTGTGGTAATTGTTAATATTAAAACCATCTCTATTCCTTAGTAGGATTCAGGGCATTCTGAAGAGTCCTTTGAACTTTGAATTTCGGCGCTGCATTGCCTCAGACCAGTTCCGTGGCGCAGCCTCTCCTTCACTGTCGTCGAGATGGTGCACCTCCCCAGGACAAAGACTGCCCCCAATTCTATTTTCCACCAAACGTCCCAGCGCTTCGGGGGGGCACTCAGCCAAAATTCTTCCATCCGGACTTCACTGGCGACTCTCCGTCGTGTCCCTCATTTGCATGTTGCTGCCTGACGCGTTTCGATGCTTTGCAGCATCTTAATCATAGGCTTGGGTAAACAGTTCCACAGAAAGGCTCTCTTTTATTTATAATTAACTGTCCAGGTGTTTCTAATTACCTTAAGTAGGTATATGCTTAGTGCATCTTTCTTCGTGCATTCTGGGAAAAGTAGTCCCTTTGAGAGCTCGACAATCTTCCCTTAGTGGGTATCTGTGGTAATTGTTAATATTAAAACCATCTCTATTCCTTAGTAGGATTCAGGGCATTCTGAAGAGTCCTTTGAACTTTGAATTTCGGCGCTGCATTGCCTCAGACCAGTTCCGTGGCGCAGCCTCTCCTTCACTGTCGTCGAGATGGTGCACCTCCCCAGGACAAAGACTGCCCCCAATTCTATTTTCCACCAAACGTCCCAGCGCTTCGGGGGGGCACTCAGCCAAAATTCTTCCATCCGGACTTCACTGGCGACTCTCCGTCGTGTCCCTCATTTGCATGTTGCTGCCTGACGCGTTTCGATGCTTTGCAGCATCTTAATCATAGGCTTGGGTAAACAGTTCCACAGAAAGGCTCTCTTTTATTTATAATTAACTGTCCAGGTGTTTCTAATTACCTTAAGTAGGTATATGCTTAGTGCATCTTTCTTCGTGCATTCTGGGAAAAGTAGTCCCTTTGAGAGCTCGACAATCTTCCCTTAGTGGGTATCTGTGGTAATTGTTAATATTAAAACCATCTCTATTCCTTAGTAGGATTCAGGGCATTCTGAAGAGTCCTTTGAACTTTGAATTTCGGCGCTGCATTGCCTCAGACCAGTTCCGTGGCGCAGCCTCTCCTTCACTGTCGTCGAGATGGTGCACCTCCCCAGGACAAAGACTGCCCCCAATTCTATTTTCCACCAAACGTCCCAGCGCTTCGGGGGGGCACTCAGCCAAAATTCTTCCATCCGGACTTCACTGGCGACTCTCCGTCGTGTCCCTCATTTGCATGTTGCTGCCTGACGCGTTTCGATGCTTTGCAGCATCTTAATCATAGGCTTGGGTAAACAGTTCCACAGAAAGGCTCTCTTTTATTTATAATTAACTGTCCAGGTGTTTCTAATTACCTTAAGTAGGTATATGCTTAGTGCATCTTTCTTCGTGCATTCTGGGAAAAGTAGTCCCTTTGAGAGCTCGACAATCTTCCCTTAGTGGGTATCTGTGGTAATTGTTAATATTAAAACCATCTCTATTCCTTAGTAGGATTCAGGGCATTCTGAAGAGTCCTTTGAACTTTGAATTTCGGCGCTGCATTGCCTCAGACCAGTTCCGTGGCGCAGCCTCTCCTTCACTGTCGTCGAGATGGTGCACCTCCCCAGGACAAAGACTGCCCCCAATTCTATTTTCCACCAAACGTCCCAGCGCTTCGGGGGGGCACTCAGCCAAAATTCTTCCATCCGGACTTCACTGGCGACTCTCCGTCGTGTCCCTCATTTGCATGTTGCTGCCTGACGCGTTTCGATGCTTTGCAGCATCTTAATCATAGGCTTGGGTAAACAGTTCCACAGAAAGGCTCTCTTTTATTTATAATTAACTGTCCAGGTGTTTCTAATTACCTTAAGTAGGTATATGCTTAGTGCATCTTTCTTCGTGCATTCTGGGAAAAGTAGTCCCTTTGAGAGCTCGACAATCTTCCCTTAGTGGGTATCTGTGGTAATTGTTAATATTAAAACCATCTCTATTCCTTAGTAGGATTCAGGGCATTCTGAAGAGTCCTTTGAACTTTGAATTTCGGCGCTGCATTGCCTCAGACCAGTTCCGTGGCGCAGCCTCTCCTTCACTGTCGTCGAGATGGTGCACCTCCCCAGGACAAAGACTGCCCCCAATTCTATTTTCCACCAAACGTCCCAGCGCTTCGGGGGGCACTCAGCCAAAATTCTTCCATCCGGACTTCACTGGCGACTCTCCGTCGTGTCCCTCATTTGCATGTTGCTGCCTGACGCGTTTCGATGCTTTGCAGCATCTTAATCATAGGCTTGGGTAAACAGTTCCACAGAAAGGCTCTCTTTTATTTATAATTAACTGTCCAGGTGTTTCTAATTACCTTAAGTAGGTATATGCTTAGTGCATCTTTCTTCGTGCATTCTGGGAAAAGTAGTCCCTTTGAGAGCTCGACAATCTTCCCTTAGTGGGTATCTGTGGTAATTGTTAATATTAAAACCATCTCTATTCCTTAGTAGGATTCAGGGCATTCTGAAGAGTCCTTTGAACTTTGAATTTCGGCGCTGCATTGCCTCAGACCAGTTCCGTGGCGCAGCCTCTCCTTCACTGTCGTCGAGATGGTGCACCTCCCCAGGACAAAGACTGCCCCCAATTCTATTTTCCACCAAACGTCCCAGCGCTTCGGGGGGGCACTCAGCCAAAATTCTTCCATCCGGACTTCACTGGCGACTCTCCGTCGTGTCCCTCATTTGCATGTTGCTGCCTGACGCGTTTCGATGCTTTGCAGCATCTTAATCATAGGCTTGGGTAAACAGTTCCACAGAAAGGCTCTCTTTTATTTATAATTAACTGTCCAGGTGTTTCTAATTACCTTAAGTAGGTATATGCTTAGTGCATCTTTCTTCGTGCATTCTGGGAAAAGTAGTCCCTTTGAGAGCTCGACAATCTTCCCTTAGTGGGTATCTGTGGTAATTGTTAATATTAAAACCATCTCTATTCCTTAGTAGGATTCAGGGCATTCTGAAGAGTCCTTTGAACTTTGAATTTCGGCGCTGCATTGCCTCAGACCAGTTCCGTGGCGCAGCCTCTCCTTCACTGTCGTCGAGATGGTGCACCTCCCCAGGACAAAGACTGCCCCCAATTCTATTTTCCACCAAACGTCCCAGCGCTTCGGGGGGGCACTCAGCCAAAATTCTTCCATCCGGACTTCACTGGCGACTCTCCGTCGTGTCCCTCATTTGCATGTTGCTGCCTGACGCGTTTCGATGCTTTGCAGCATCTTAATCATAGGCTTGGGTAAACAGTTCCACAGAAAGGCTCTCTTTTATTTATAATTAACTGTCCAGGTGTTTCTAATTACCTTAAGTAGGTATATGCTTAGTGCATCTTTCTTCGTGCATTCTGGGAAAAGTAGTCCCTTTGAGAGCTCGACAATCTTCCCTTAGTGGGTATCTGTGGTAATTGTTAATATTAAAACCATCTCTATTCCTTAGTAGGATTCAGGGCATTCTGAAGAGTCCTTTGAACTTTGAATTTCGGCGCTGCATTGCCTCAGACCAGTTCCGTGGCGCAGCCTCTCCTTCACTGTCGTCGAGATGGTGCACCTCCCCAGGACAAAGACTGCCCCCAATTCTATTTTCCACCAAACGTCCCAGCGCTTCGGGGGGGCACTCAGCCAAAATTCTTCCATCCGGACTTCACTGGCGACTCTCCGTCGTGTCCCTCATTTGCATGTTGCTGCCTGACGCGTTTCGATGCTTTGCAGCATCTTAATCATAGGCTTGGGTAAACAGTTCCACAGAAAGGCTCTCTTTTATTTATAATTAACTGTCCAGGTGTTTCTAATTACCTTAAGTAGGTATATGCTTAGTGCATCTTTCTTCGTGCATTCTGGGAAAAGTAGTCCCTTTGAGAGCTCGACAATCTTCCCTTAGTGGGTATCTGTGGTAATTGTTAATATTAAAACCATCTCTATTCCTTAGTAGGATTCAGGGCATTCTGAAGAGTCCTTTGAACTTTGAATTTCGGCGCTGCATTGCCTCAGACCAGTTCCGTGGCGCAGCCTCTCCTTCACTGTCGTCGAGATGGTGCACCTCCCCAGGACAAAGACTGCCCCCAATTCTATTTTCCACCAAACGTCCCAGCGCTTCGGGGGGGCACTCAGCCAAAATTCTTCCATCCGGACTTCACTGGCGACTCTCCGTCGTGTCCCTCATTTGCATGTTGCTGCCTGACGCGTTTCGATGCTTTGCAGCATCTTAATCATAGGCTTGGGTAAACAGTTCCACAGAAAGGCTCTCTTTTATTTATAATTAACTGTCCAGGTGTTTCTAATTACCTTAAGTAGGTATATGCTTAGTGCATCTTTCTTCGTGCATTCTGGGAAAAGTAGTCCCTTTGAGAGCTCGACAATCTTCCCTTAGTGGGTATCTGTGGTAATTGTTAATATTAAAACCATCTCTATTCCTTAGTAGGATTCAGGGCATTCTGAAGAGTCCTTTGAACTTTGAATTTCGGCGCTGCATTGCCTCAGACCAGTTCCGTGGCGCAGCCTCTCCTTCACTGTCGTCGAGATGGTGCACCTCCCCAGGACAAAGACTGCCCCCAATTCTATTTTCCACCAAACGTCCCAGCGCTTCGGGGGGGCACTCAGCCAAAATTCTTCCATCCGGACTTCACTGGCGACTCTCCGTCGTGTCCCTCATTTGCATGTTGCTGCCTGACGCGTTTCGATGCTTTGCAGCATCTTAATCATAGGCTTGGGTAAACAGTTCCACAGAAAGGCTCTCTTTTATTTATAATTAACTGTCCAGGTGTTTCTAATTACCTTAAGTAGGTATATGCTTAGTGCATCTTTCTTCGTGCATTCTGGGAAAAGTAGTCCCTTTGAGAGCTCGACAATCTTCCCTTAGTGGGTATCTGTGGTAATTGTTAATATTAAAACCATCTCTATTCCTTAGTAGGATTCAGGGCATTCTGAAGAGTCCTTTGAACTTTGAATTTCGGCGCTGCATTGCCTCAGACCAGTTCCGTGGCGCAGCCTCTCCTTCACTGTCGTCGAGATGGTGCACCTCCCCAGGACAAAGACTGCCCCCAATTCTATTTTCCACCAAACGTCCCAGCGCTTCGGGGGGGCACTCAGCCAAAATTCTTCCATCCGGACTTCACTGGCGACTCTCCGTCGTGTCCCTCATTTGCATGTTGCTGCCTGACGCGTTTCGATGCTTTGCAGCATCTTAATCATAGGCTTGGGTAAACAGTTCCACAGAAAGGCTCTCTTTTATTTATAATTAACTGTCCAGGTGTTTCTAATTACCTTAAGTAGGTATATGCTTAGTGCATCTTTCTTCGTGCATTCTGGGAAAAGTAGTCCCTTTGAGAGCTCGACAATCTTCCCTTAGTGGGTATCTGTGGTAATTGTTAATATTAAAACCATCTCTATTCCTTAGTAGGATTCAGGGCATTCTGAAGAGTCCTTTGAACTTTGAATTTCGGCGCTGCATTGCCTCAGACCAGTTCCGTGGCGCAGCCTCTCCTTCACTGTCGTCGAGATGGTGCACCTCCCCAGGACAAAGACTGCCCCCAATTCTATTTTCCACCAAACGTCCCAGCGCTTCGGGGGGGCACTCAGCCAAAATTCTTCCATCCGGACTTCACTGGCGACTCTCCGTCGTGTCCCTCATTTGCATGTTGCTGCCTGACGCGTTTCGATGCTTTGCAGCATCTTAATCATAGGCTTGGGTAAACAGTTCCACAGAAAGGCTCTCTTTTATTTATAATTAACTGTCCAGGTGTTTCTAATTACCTTAAGTAGGTATATGCTTAGTGCATCTTTCTTCGTGCATTCTGGGAAAAGTAGTCCCTTTGAGAGCTCGACAATCTTCCCTTAGTGGGTATCTGTGGTAATTGTTAATATTAAAACCATCTCTATTCCTTAGTAGGATTCAGGGCATTCTGAAGAGTCCTTTGAACTTTGAATTTCGGCGCTGCATTGCCTCAGACCAGTTCCGTGGCGCAGCCTCTCCTTCACTGTCGTCGAGATGGTGCACCTCCCCAGGACAAAGACTGCCCCCAATTCTATTTTCCACCAAACGTCCCAGCGCTTCGGGGGGGCACTCAGCCAAAATTCTTCCATCCGGACTTCACTGGCGACTCTCCGTCGTGTCCCTCATTTGCATGTTGCTGCCTGACGCGTTTCGATGCTTTGCAGCATCTTAATCATAGGCTTGGGTAAACAGTTCCACAGAAAGGCTCTCTTTTATTTATAATTAACTGTCCAGGTGTTTCTAATTACCTTAAGTAGGTATATGCTTAGTGCATCTTTCTTCGTGCATTCTGGGAAAAGTAGTCCCTTTGAGAGCTCGACAATCTTCCCTTAGTGGGTATCTGTGGTAATTGTTAATATTAAAACCATCTCTATTCCTTAGTAGGATTCAGGGCATTCTGAAGAGTCCTTTGAACTTTGAATTTCGGCGCTGCATTGCCTCAGACCAGTTCCGTGGCGCAGCCTCTCCTTCACTGTCGTCGAGATGGTGCACCTCCCCAGGACAAAGACTGCCCCCAATTCTATTTTCCACCAAACGTCCCAGCGCTTCGGGGGGGCACTCAGCCAAAATTCTTCCATCCGGACTTCACTGGCGACTCTCCGTCGTGTCCCTCATTTGCATGTTGCTGCCTGACGCGTTTCGATGCTTTGCAGCATCTTAATCATAGGCTTGGGTAAACAGTTCCACAGAAAGGCTCTCTTTTATTTATAATTAACTGTCCAGGTGTTTCTAATTACCTTAAGTAGGTATATGCTTAGTGCATCTTTCTTCGTGCATTCTGGGAAAAGTAGTCCCTTTGAGAGCTCGACAATCTTCCCTTAGTGGGTATCTGTGGTAATTGTTAATATTAAAACCATCTCTATTCCTTAGTAGGATTCAGGGCATTCTGAAGAGTCCTTTGAACTTTGAATTTCGGCGCTGCATTGCCTCAGACCAGTTCCGTGGCGCAGCCTCTCCTTCACTGTCGTCGAGATGGTGCACCTCCCCAGGACAAAGACTGCCCCCAATTCTATTTTCCACCAAACGTCCCAGCGCTTCGGGGGGGCACTCAGCCAAAATTCTTCCATCCGGACTTCACTGGCGACTCTCCGTCGTGTCCCTCATTTGCATGTTGCTGCCTGACGCGTTTCGATGCTTTGCAGCATCTTAATCATAGGCTTGGGTAAACAGTTCCACAGAAAGGCTCTCTTTTATTTATAATTAACTGTCCAGGTGTTTCTAATTACCTTAAGTAGGTATATGCTTAGTGCATCTTTCTTCGTGCATTCTGGGAAAAGTAGTCCCTTTGAGAGCTCGACAATCTTCCCTTAGTGGGTATCTGTGGTAATTGTTAATATTAAAACCATCTCTATTCCTTAGTAGGATTCAGGGCATTCTGAAGAGTCCTTTGAACTTTGAATTTCGGCGCTGCATTGCCTCAGACCAGTTCCGTGGCGCAGCCTCTCCTTCACTGTCGTCGAGATGGTGCACCTCCCCAGGACAAAGACTGCCCCCAATTCTATTTTCCACCAAACGTCCCAGCGCTTCGGGGGGGCACTCAGCCAAAATTCTTCCATCCGGACTTCACTGGCGACTCTCCGTCGTGTCCCTCATTTGCATGTTGCTGCCTGACGCGTTTCGATGCTTTGCAGCATCTTAATCATAGGCTTGGGTAAACAGTTCCACAGAAAGGCTCTCTTTTATTTATAATTAACTGTCCAGGTGTTTCTAATTACCTTAAGTAGGTATATGCTTAGTGCATCTTTCTTCGTGCATTCTGGGAAAAGTAGTCCCTTTGAGAGCTCGACAATCTTCCCTTAGTGGGTATCTGTGGTAATTGTTAATATTAAAACCATCTCTATTCCTTAGTAGGATTCAGGGCATTCTGAAGAGTCCTTTGAACTTTGAATTTCGGCGCTGCATTGCCTCAGACCAGTTCCGTGGCGCAGCCTCTCCTTCACTGTCGTCGAGATGGTGCACCTCCCCAGGACAAAGACTGCCCCCAATTCTATTTTCCACCAAACGTCCCAGCGCTTCGGGGGGGCACTCAGCCAAAATTCTTCCATCCGGACTTCACTGGCGACTCTCCGTCGTGTCCCTCATTTGCATGTTGCTGCCTGACGCGTTTCGATGCTTTGCAGCATCTTAATCATAGGCTTGGGTAAACAGTTCCACAGAAAGGCTCTCTTTTATTTATAATTAACTGTCCAGGTGTTTCTAATTACCTTAAGTAGGTATATGCTTAGTGCATCTTTCTTCGTGCATTCTGGGAAAAGTAGTCCCTTTGAGAGCTCGACAATCTTCCCTTAGTGGGTATCTGTGGTAATTGTTAATATTAAAACCATCTCTATTCCTTAGTAGGATTCAGGGCATTCTGAAGAGTCCTTTGAACTTTGAATTTCGGCGCTGCATTGCCTCAGACCAGTTCCGTGGCGCAGCCTCTCCTTCACTGTCGTCGAGATGGTGCACCTCCCCAGGACAAAGACTGCCCCCAATTCTATTTTCCACCAAACGTCCCAGCGCTTCGGGGGGGCACTCAGCCAAAATTCTTCCATCCGGACTTCACTGGCGACTCTCCGTCGTGTCCCTCATTTGCATGTTGCTGCCTGACGCGTTTCGATGCTTTGCAGCATCTTAATCATAGGCTTGGGTAAACAGTTCCACAGAAAGGCTCTCTTTTATTTATAATTAACTGTCCAGGTGTTTCTAATTACCTTAAGTAGGTATATGCTTAGTGCATCTTTCTTCGTGCATTCTGGGAAAAGTAGTCCCTTTGAGAGCTCGACAATCTTCCCTTAGTGGGTATCTGTGGTAATTGTTAATATTAAAACCATCTCTATTCCTTAGTAGGATTCAGGGCATTCTGAAGAGTCCTTTGAACTTTGAATTTCGGCGCTGCATTGCCTCAGACCAGTTCCGTGGCGCAGCCTCTCCTTCACTGTCGTCGAGATGGTGCACCTCCCCAGGACAAAGACTGCCCCCAATTCTATTTTCCACCAAACGTCCCAGCGCTTCGGGGGGGCACTCAGCCAAAATTCTTCCATCCGGACTTCACTGGCGACTCTCCGTCGTGTCCCTCATTTGCATGTTGCTGCCTGACGCGTTTCGATGCTTTGCAGCATCTTAATCATAGGCTTGGGTAAACAGTTCCACAGAAAGGCTCTCTTTTATTTATAATTAACTGTCCAGGTGTTTCTAATTACCTTAAGTAGGTATATGCTTAGTGCATCTTTCTTCGTGCATTCTGGGAAAAGTAGTCCCTTTGAGAGCTCGACAATCTTCCCTTAGTGGGTATCTGTGGTAATTGTTAATATTAAAACCATCTCTATTCCTTAGTAGGATTCAGGGCATTCTGAAGAGTCCTTTGAACTTTGAATTTCGGCGCTGCATTGCCTCAGACCAGTTCCGTGGCGCAGCCTCTCCTTCACTGTCGTCGAGATGGTGCACCTCCCCAGGACAAAGACTGCCCCCAATTCTATTTTCCACCAAACGTCCCAGCGCTTCGGGGGGGCACTCAGCCAAAATTCTTCCATCCGGACTTCACTGGCGACTCTCCGTCGTGTCCCTCATTTGCATGTTGCTGCCTGACGCGTTTCGATGCTTTGCAGCATCTTAATCATAGGCTTGGGTAAACAGTTCCACAGAAAGGCTCTCTTTTATTTATAATTAACTGTCCAGGTGTTTCTAATTACCTTAAGTAGGTATATGCTTAGTGCATCTTTCTTCGTGCATTCTGGGAAAAGTAGTCCCTTTGAGAGCTCGACAATCTTCCCTTAGTGGGTATCTGTGGTAATTGTTAATATTAAAACCATCTCTATTCCTTAGTAGGATTCAGGGCATTCTGAAGAGTCCTTTGAACTTTGAATTTCGGCGCTGCATTGCCTCAGACCAGTTCCGTGGCGCAGCCTCTCCTTCACTGTCGTCGAGATGGTGCACCTCCCCAGGACAAAGACTGCCCCCAATTCTATTTTCCACCAAACGTCCCAGCGCTTCGGGGGGGCACTCAGCCAAAATTCTTCCATCCGGACTTCACTGGCGACTCTCCGTCGTGTCCCTCATTTGCATGTTGCTGCCTGACGCGTTTCGATGCTTTGCAGCATCTTAATCATAGGCTTGGGTAAACAGTTCCACAGAAAGGCTCTCTTTTATTTATAATTAACTGTCCAGGTGTTTCTAATTACCTTAAGTAGGTATATGCTTAGTGCATCTTTCTTCGTGCATTCTGGGAAAAGTAGTCCCTTTGAGAGCTCGACAATCTTCCCTTAGTGGGTATCTGTGGTAATTGTTAATATTAAAACCATCTCTATTCCTTAGTAGGATTCAGGGCATTCTGAAGAGTCCTTTGAACTTTGAATTTCGGCGCTGCATTGCCTCAGACCAGTTCCGTGGCGCAGCCTCTCCTTCACTGTCGTCGAGATGGTGCACCTCCCCAGGACAAAGACTGCCCCCAATTCTATTTTCCACCAAACGTCCCAGCGCTTCGGGGGGGCACTCAGCCAAAATTCTTCCATCCGGACTTCACTGGCGACTCTCCGTCGTGTCCCTCATTTGCATGTTGCTGCCTGACGCGTTTCGATGCTTTGCAGCATCTTAATCATAGGCTTGGGTAAACAGTTCCACAGAAAGGCTCTCTTTTATTTATAATTAACTGTCCAGGTGTTTCTAATTACCTTAAGTAGGTATATGCTTAGTGCATCTTTCTTCGTGCATTCTGGGAAAAGTAGTCCCTTTGAGAGCTCGACAATCTTCCCTTAGTGGGTATCTGTGGTAATTGTTAATATTAAAACCATCTCTATTCCTTAGTAGGATTCAGGGCATTCTGAAGAGTCCTTTGAACTTTGAATTTCGGCGCTGCATTGCCTCAGACCAGTTCCGTGGCGCAGCCTCTCCTTCACTGTCGTCGAGATGGTGCACCTCCCCAGGACAAAGACTGCCCCCAATTCTATTTTCCACCAAACGTCCCAGCGCTTCGGGGGGCACTCAGCCAAAATTCTTCCATCCGGACTTCACTGGCGACTCTCCGTCGTGTCCCTCATTTGCATGTTGCTGCCTGACGCGTTTCGATGCTTTGCAGCATCTTAATCATAGGCTTGGGTAAACAGTTCCACAGAAAGGCTCTCTTTTATTTATAATTAACTGTCCAGGTGTTTCTAATTACCTTAAGTAGGTATATGCTTAGTGCATCTTTCTTCGTGCATTCTGGGAAAAGTAGTCCCTTTGAGAGCTCGACAATCTTCCCTTAGTGGGTATCTGTGGTAATTGTTAATATTAAAACCATCTCTATTCCTTAGTAGGATTCAGGGCATTCTGAAGAGTCCTTTGAACTTTGAATTTCGGCGCTGCATTGCCTCAGACCAGTTCCGTGGCGCAGCCTCTCCTTCACTGTCGTCGAGATGGTGCACCTCCCCAGGACAAAGACTGCCCCCAATTCTATTTTCCACCAAACGTCCCAGCGCTTCGGGGGGGCACTCAGCCAAAATTCTTCCATCCGGACTTCACTGGCGACTCTCCGTCGTGTCCCTCATTTGCATGTTGCTGCCTGACGCGTTTCGATGCTTTGCAGCATCTTAATCATAGGCTTGGGTAAACAGTTCCACAGAAAGGCTCTCTTTTATTTATAATTAACTGTCCAGGTGTTTCTAATTACCTTAAGTAGGTATATGCTTAGTGCATCTTTCTTCGTGCATTCTGGGAAAAGTAGTCCCTTTGAGAGCTCGACAATCTTCCCTTAGTGGGTATCTGTGGTAATTGTTAATATTAAAACCATCTCTATTCCTTAGTAGGATTCAGGGCATTCTGAAGAGTCCTTTGAACTTTGAATTTCGGCGCTGCATTGCCTCAGACCAGTTCCGTGGCGCAGCCTCTCCTTCACTGTCGTCGAGATGGTGCACCTCCCCAGGACAAAGACTGCCCCCAATTCTATTTTCCACCAAACGTCCCAGCGCTTCGGGGGGGCACTCAGCCAAAATTCTTCCATCCGGACTTCACTGGCGACTCTCCGTCGTGTCCCTCATTTGCATGTTGCTGCCTGACGCGTTTCGATGCTTTGCAGCATCTTAATCATAGGCTTGGGTAAACAGTTCCACAGAAAGGCTCTCTTTTATTTATAATTAACTGTCCAGGTGTTTCTAATTACCTTAAGTAGGTATATGCTTAGTGCATCTTTCTTCGTGCATTCTGGGAAAAGTAGTCCCTTTGAGAGCTCGACAATCTTCCCTTAGTGGGTATCTGTGGTAATTGTTAATATTAAAACCATCTCTATTCCTTAGTAGGATTCAGGGCATTCTGAAGAGTCCTTTGAACTTTGAATTTCGGCGCTGCATTGCCTCAGACCAGTTCCGTGGCGCAGCCTCTCCTTCACTGTCGTCGAGATGGTGCACCTCCCCAGGACAAAGACTGCCCCCAATTCTATTTTCCACCAAACGTCCCAGCGCTTCGGGGGGGCACTCAGCCAAAATTCTTCCATCCGGACTTCACTGGCGACTCTCCGTCGTGTCCCTCATTTGCATGTTGCTGCCTGACGCGTTTCGATGCTTTGCAGCATCTTAATCATAGGCTTGGGTAAACAGTTCCACAGAAAGGCTCTCTTTTATTTATAATTAACTGTCCAGGTGTTTCTAATTACCTTAAGTAGGTATATGCTTAGTGCATCTTTCTTCGTGCATTCTGGGAAAAGTAGTCCCTTTGAGAGCTCGACAATCTTCCCTTAGTGGGTATCTGTGGTAATTGTTAATATTAAAACCATCTCTATTCCTTAGTAGGATTCAGGGCATTCTGAAGAGTCCTTTGAACTTTGAATTTCGGCGCTGCATTGCCTCAGACCAGTTCCGTGGCGCAGCCTCTCCTTCACTGTCGTCGAGATGGTGCACCTCCCCAGGACAAAGACTGCCCCCAATTCTATTTTCCACCAAACGTCCCAGCGCTTCGGGGGGGCACTCAGCCAAAATTCTTCCATCCGGACTTCACTGGCGACTCTCCGTCGTGTCCCTCATTTGCATGTTGCTGCCTGACGCGTTTCGATGCTTTGCAGCATCTTAATCATAGGCTTGGGTAAACAGTTCCACAGAAAGGCTCTCTTTTATTTATAATTAACTGTCCAGGTGTTTCTAATTACCTTAAGTAGGTATATGCTTAGTGCATCTTTCTTCGTGCATTCTGGGAAAAGTAGTCCCTTTGAGAGCTCGACAATCTTCCCTTAGTGGGTATCTGTGGTAATTGTTAATATTAAAACCATCTCTATTCCTTAGTAGGATTCAGGGCATTCTGAAGAGTCCTTTGAACTTTGAATTTCGGCGCTGCATTGCCTCAGACCAGTTCCGTGGCGCAGCCTCTCCTTCACTGTCGTCGAGATGGTGCACCTCCCCAGGACAAAGACTGCCCCCAATTCTATTTTCCACCAAACGTCCCAGCGCTTCGGGGGGGCACTCAGCCAAAATTCTTCCATCCGGACTTCACTGGCGACTCTCCGTCGTGTCCCTCATTTGCATGTTGCTGCCTGACGCGTTTCGATGCTTTGCAGCATCTTAATCATAGGCTTGGGTAAACAGTTCCACAGAAAGGCTCTCTTTTATTTATAATTAACTGTCCAGGTGTTTCTAATTACCTTAAGTAGGTATATGCTTAGTGCATCTTTCTTCGTGCATTCTGGGAAAAGTAGTCCCTTTGAGAGCTCGACAATCTTCCCTTAGTGGGTATCTGTGGTAATTGTTAATATTAAAACCATCTCTATTCCTTAGTAGGATTCAGGGCATTCTGAAGAGTCCTTTGAACTTTGAATTTCGGCGCTGCATTGCCTCAGACCAGTTCCGTGGCGCAGCCTCTCCTTCACTGTCGTCGAGATGGTGCACCTCCCCAGGACAAAGACTGCCCCCAATTCTATTTTCCACCAAACGTCCCAGCGCTTCGGGGGGGCACTCAGCCAAAATTCTTCCATCCGGACTTCACTGGCGACTCTCCGTCGTGTCCCTCATTTGCATGTTGCTGCCTGACGCGTTTCGATGCTTTGCAGCATCTTAATCATAGGCTTGGGTAAACAGTTCCACAGAAAGGCTCTCTTTTATTTATAATTAACTGTCCAGGTGTTTCTAATTACCTTAAGTAGGTATATGCTTAGTGCATCTTTCTTCGTGCATTCTGGGAAAAGTAGTCCCTTTGAGAGCTCGACAATCTTCCCTTAGTGGGTATCTGTGGTAATTGTTAATATTAAAACCATCTCTATTCCTTAGTAGGATTCAGGGCATTCTGAAGAGTCCTTTGAACTTTGAATTTCGGCGCTGCATTGCCTCAGACCAGTTCCGTGGCGCAGCCTCTCCTTCACTGTCGTCGAGATGGTGCACCTCCCCAGGACAAAGACTGCCCCCAATTCTATTTTCCACCAAACGTCCCAGCGCTTCGGGGGGGCACTCAGCCAAAATTCTTCCATCCGGACTTCACTGGCGACTCTCCGTCGTGTCCCTCATTTGCATGTTGCTGCCTGACGCGTTTCGATGCTTTGCAGCATCTTAATCATAGGCTTGGGTAAACAGTTCCACAGAAAGGCTCTCTTTTATTTATAATTAACTGTCCAGGTGTTTCTAATTACCTTAAGTAGGTATATGCTTAGTGCATCTTTCTTCGTGCATTCTGGGAAAAGTAGTCCCTTTGAGAGCTCGACAATCTTCCCTTAGTGGGTATCTGTGGTAATTGTTAATATTAAAACCATCTCTATTCCTTAGTAGGATTCAGGGCATTCTGAAGAGTCCTTTGAACTTTGAATTTCGGCGCTGCATTGCCTCAGACCAGTTCCGTGGCGCAGCCTCTCCTTCACTGTCGTCGAGATGGTGCACCTCCCCAGGACAAAGACTGCCCCCAATTCTATTTTCCACCAAACGTCCCAGCGCTTCGGGGGGGCACTCAGCCAAAATTCTTCCATCCGGACTTCACTGGCGACTCTCCGTCGTGTCCCTCATTTGCATGTTGCTGCCTGACGCGTTTCGATGCTTTGCAGCATCTTAATCATAGGCTTGGGTAAACAGTTCCACAGAAAGGCTCTCTTTTATTTATAATTAACTGTCCAGGTGTTTCTAATTACCTTAAGTAGGTATATGCTTAGTGCATCTTTCTTCGTGCATTCTGGGAAAAGTAGTCCCTTTGAGAGCTCGACAATCTTCCCTTAGTGGGTATCTGTGGTAATTGTTAATATTAAAACCATCTCTATTCCTTAGTAGGATTCAGGGCATTCTGAAGAGTCCTTTGAACTTTGAATTTCGGCGCTGCATTGCCTCAGACCAGTTCCGTGGCGCAGCCTCTCCTTCACTGTCGTCGAGATGGTGCACCTCCCCAGGACAAAGACTGCCCCCAATTCTATTTTCCACCAAACGTCCCAGCGCTTCGGGGGGGCACTCAGCCAAAATTCTTCCATCCGGACTTCACTGGCGACTCTCCGTCGTGTCCCTCATTTGCATGTTGCTGCCTGACGCGTTTCGATGCTTTGCAGCATCTTAATCATAGGCTTGGGTAAACAGTTCCACAGAAAGGCTCTCTTTTATTTATAATTAACTGTCCAGGTGTTTCTAATTACCTTAAGTAGGTATATGCTTAGTGCATCTTTCTTCGTGCATTCTGGGAAAAGTAGTCCCTTTGAGAGCTCGACAATCTTCCCTTAGTGGGTATCTGTGGTAATTGTTAATATTAAAACCATCTCTATTCCTTAGTAGGATTCAGGGCATTCTGAAGAGTCCTTTGAACTTTGAATTTCGGCGCTGCATTGCCTCAGACCAGTTCCGTGGCGCAGCCTCTCCTTCACTGTCGTCGAGATGGTGCACCTCCCCAGGACAAAGACTGCCCCCAATTCTATTTTCCACCAAACGTCCCAGCGCTTCGGGGGGGCACTCAGCCAAAATTCTTCCATCCGGACTTCACTGGCGACTCTCCGTCGTGTCCCTCATTTGCATGTTGCTGCCTGACGCGTTTCGATGCTTTGCAGCATCTTAATCATAGGCTTGGGTAAACAGTTCCACAGAAAGGCTCTCTTTTATTTATAATTAACTGTCCAGGTGTTTCTAATTACCTTAAGTAGGTATATGCTTAGTGCATCTTTCTTCGTGCATTCTGGGAAAAGTAGTCCCTTTGAGAGCTCGACAATCTTCCCTTAGTGGGTATCTGTGGTAATTGTTAATATTAAAACCATCTCTATTCCTTAGTAGGATTCAGGGCATTCTGAAGAGTCCTTTGAACTTTGAATTTCGGCGCTGCATTGCCTCAGACCAGTTCCGTGGCGCAGCCTCTCCTTCACTGTCGTCGAGATGGTGCACCTCCCCAGGACAAAGACTGCCCCCAATTCTATTTTCCACCAAACGTCCCAGCGCTTCGGGGGGGGCACTCAGCCAAAATTCTTCCATCCGGACTTCACTGGCGACTCTCCGTCGTGTCCCTCATTTGCATGTTGCTGCCTGACGCGTTTCGATGCTTTGCAGCATCTTAATCATAGGCTTGGGTAAACAGTTCCACAGAAAGGCTCTCTTTTATTTATAATTAACTGTCCAGGTGTTTCTAATTACCTTAAGTAGGTATATGCTTAGTGCATCTTTCTTCGTGCATTCTGGGAAAAGTAGTCCCTTTGAGAGCTCGACAATCTTCCCTTAGTGGGTATCTGTGGTAATTGTTAATATTAAAACCATCTCTATTCCTTAGTAGGATTCAGGGCATTCTGAAGAGTCCTTTGAACTTTGAATTTCGGCGCTGCATTGCCTCAGACCAGTTCCGTGGCGCAGCCTCTCCTTCACTGTCGTCGAGATGGTGCACCTCCCCAGGACAAAGACTGCCCCCAATTCTATTTTCCACCAAACGTCCCAGCGCTTCGGGGGGGCACTCAGCCAAAATTCTTCCATCCGGACTTCACTGGCGACTCTCCGTCGTGTCCCTCATTTGCATGTTGCTGCCTGACGCGTTTCGATGCTTTGCAGCATCTTAATCATAGGCTTGGGTAAACAGTTCCACAGAAAGGCTCTCTTTTATTTATAATTAACTGTCCAGGTGTTTCTAATTACCTTAAGTAGGTATATGCTTAGTGCATCTTTCTTCGTGCATTCTGGGAAAAGTAGTCCCTTTGAGAGCTCGACAATCTTCCCTTAGTGGGTATCTGTGGTAATTGTTAATATTAAAACCATCTCTATTCCTTAGTAGGATTCAGGGCATTCTGAAGAGTCCTTTGAACTTTGAATTTCGGCGCTGCATTGCCTCAGACCAGTTCCGTGGCGCAGCCTCTCCTTCACTGTCGTCGAGATGGTGCACCTCCCCAGGACAAAGACTGCCCCCAATTCTATTTTCCACCAAACGTCCCAGCGCTTCGGGGGGGCACTCAGCCAAAATTCTTCCATCCGGACTTCACTGGCGACTCTCCGTCGTGTCCCTCATTTGCATGTTGCTGCCTGACGCGTTTCGATGCTTTGCAGCATCTTAATCATAGGCTTGGGTAAACAGTTCCACAGAAAGGCTCTCTTTTATTTATAATTAACTGTCCAGGTGTTTCTAATTACCTTAAGTAGGTATATGCTTAGTGCATCTTTCTTCGTGCATTCTGGGAAAAGTAGTCCCTTTGAGAGCTCGACAATCTTCCCTTAGTGGGTATCTGTGGTAATTGTTAATATTAAAACCATCTCTATTCCTTAGTAGGATTCAGGGCATTCTGAAGAGTCCTTTGAACTTTGAATTTCGGCGCTGCATTGCCTCAGACCAGTTCCGTGGCGCAGCCTCTCCTTCACTGTCGTCGAGATGGTGCACCTCCCCAGGACAAAGACTGCCCCCAATTCTATTTTCCACCAAACGTCCCAGCGCTTCGGGGGGGCACTCAGCCAAAATTCTTCCATCCGGACTTCACTGGCGACTCTCCGTCGTGTCCCTCATTTGCATGTTGCTGCCTGACGCGTTTCGATGCTTTGCAGCATCTTAATCATAGGCTTGGGTAAACAGTTCCACAGAAAGGCTCTCTTTTATTTATAATTAACTGTCCAGGTGTTTCTAATTACCTTAAGTAGGTATATGCTTAGTGCATCTTTCTTCGTGCATTCTGGGAAAAGTAGTCCCTTTGAGAGCTCGACAATCTTCCCTTAGTGGGTATCTGTGGTAATTGTTAATATTAAAACCATCTCTATTCCTTAGTAGGATTCAGGGCATTCTGAAGAGTCCTTTGAACTTTGAATTTCGGCGCTGCATTGCCTCAGACCAGTTCCGTGGCGCAGCCTCTCCTTCACTGTCGTCGAGATGGTGCACCTCCCCAGGACAAAGACTGCCCCCAATTCTATTTTCCACCAAACGTCCCAGCGCTTCGGGGGGGCACTCAGCCAAAATTCTTCCATCCGGACTTCACTGGCGACTCTCCGTCGTGTCCCTCATTTGCATGTTGCTGCCTGACGCGTTTCGATGCTTTGCAGCATCTTAATCATAGGCTTGGGTAAACAGTTCCACAGAAAGGCTCTCTTTTATTTATAATTAACTGTCCAGGTGTTTCTAATTACCTTAAGTAGGTATATGCTTAGTGCATCTTTCTTCGTGCATTCTGGGAAAAGTAGTCCCTTTGAGAGCTCGACAATCTTCCCTTAGTGGGTATCTGTGGTAATTGTTAATATTAAAACCATCTCTATTCCTTAGTAGGATTCAGGGCATTCTGAAGAGTCCTTTGAACTTTGAATTTCGGCGCTGCATTGCCTCAGACCAGTTCCGTGGCGCAGCCTCTCCTTCACTGTCGTCGAGATGGTGCACCTCCCCAGGACAAAGACTGCCCCCAATTCTATTTTCCACCAAACGTCCCAGCGCTTCGGGGGGGCACTCAGCCAAAATTCTTCCATCCGGACTTCACTGGCGACTCTCCGTCGTGTCCCTCATTTGCATGTTGCTGCCTGACGCGTTTCGATGCTTTGCAGCATCTTAATCATAGGCTTGGGTAAACAGTTCCACAGAAAGGCTCTCTTTTATTTATAATTAACTGTCCAGGTGTTTCTAATTACCTTAAGTAGGTATATGCTTAGTGCATCTTTCTTCGTGCATTCTGGGAAAAGTAGTCCCTTTGAGAGCTCGACAATCTTCCCTTAGTGGGTATCTGTGGTAATTGTTAATATTAAAACCATCTCTATTCCTTAGTAGGATTCAGGGCATTCTGAAGAGTCCTTTGAACTTTGAATTTCGGCGCTGCATTGCCTCAGACCAGTTCCGTGGCGCAGCCTCTCCTTCACTGTCGTCGAGATGGTGCACCTCCCCAGGACAAAGACTGCCCCCAATTCTATTTTCCACCAAACGTCCCAGCGCTTCGGGGGGGCACTCAGCCAAAATTCTTCCATCCGGACTTCACTGGCGACTCTCCGTCGTGTCCCTCATTTGCATGTTGCTGCCTGACGCGTTTCGATGCTTTGCAGCATCTTAATCATAGGCTTGGGTAAACAGTTCCACAGAAAGGCTCTCTTTTATTTATAATTAACTGTCCAGGTGTTTCTAATTACCTTAAGTAGGTATATGCTTAGTGCATCTTTCTTCGTGCATTCTGGGAAAAGTAGTCCCTTTGAGAGCTCGACAATCTTCCCTTAGTGGGTATCTGTGGTAATTGTTAATATTAAAACCATCTCTATTCCTTAGTAGGATTCAGGGCATTCTGAAGAGTCCTTTGAACTTTGAATTTCGGCGCTGCATTGCCTCAGACCAGTTCCGTGGCGCAGCCTCTCCTTCACTGTCGTCGAGATGGTGCACCTCCCCAGGACAAAGACTGCCCCCAATTCTATTTTCCACCAAACGTCCCAGCGCTTCGGGGGGGCACTCAGCCAAAATTCTTCCATCCGGACTTCACTGGCGACTCTCCGTCGTGTCCCTCATTTGCATGTTGCTGCCTGACGCGTTTCGATGCTTTGCAGCATCTTAATCATAGGCTTGGGTAAACAGTTCCACAGAAAGGCTCTCTTTTATTTATAATTAACTGTCCAGGTGTTTCTAATTACCTTAAGTAGGTATATGCTTAGTGCATCTTTCTTCGTGCATTCTGGGAAAAGTAGTCCCTTTGAGAGCTCGACAATCTTCCCTTAGTGGGTATCTGTGGTAATTGTTAATATTAAAACCATCTCTATTCCTTAGTAGGATTCAGGGCATTCTGAAGAGTCCTTTGAACTTTGAATTTCGGCGCTGCATTGCCTCAGACCAGTTCCGTGGCGCAGCCTCTCCTTCACTGTCGTCGAGATGGTGCACCTCCCCAGGACAAAGACTGCCCCCAATTCTATTTTCCACCAAACGTCCCAGCGCTTCGGGGGGGCACTCAGCCAAAATTCTTCCATCCGGACTTCACTGGCGACTCTCCGTCGTGTCCCTCATTTGCATGTTGCTGCCTGACGCGTTTCGATGCTTTGCAGCATCTTAATCATAGGCTTGGGTAAACAGTTCCACAGAAAGGCTCTCTTTTATTTATAATTAACTGTCCAGGTGTTTCTAATTACCTTAAGTAGGTATATGCTTAGTGCATCTTTCTTCGTGCATTCTGGGAAAAGTAGTCCCTTTGAGAGCTCGACAATCTTCCCTTAGTGGGTATCTGTGGTAATTGTTAATATTAAAACCATCTCTATTCCTTAGTAGGATTCAGGGCATTCTGAAGAGTCCTTTGAACTTTGAATTTCGGCGCTGCATTGCCTCAGACCAGTTCCGTGGCGCAGCCTCTCCTTCACTGTCGTCGAGATGGTGCACCTCCCCAGGACAAAGACTGCCCCCAATTCTATTTTCCACCAAACGTCCCAGCGCTTCGGGGGGGCACTCAGCCAAAATTCTTCCATCCGGACTTCACTGGCGACTCTCCGTCGTGTCCCTCATTTGCATGTTGCTGCCTGACGCGTTTCGATGCTTTGCAGCATCTTAATCATAGGCTTGGGTAAACAGTTCCACAGAAAGGCTCTCTTTTATTTATAATTAACTGTCCAGGTGTTTCTAATTACCTTAAGTAGGTATATGCTTAGTGCATCTTTCTTCGTGCATTCTGGGAAAAGTAGTCCCTTTGAGAGCTCGACAATCTTCCCTTAGTGGGTATCTGTGGTAATTGTTAATATTAAAACCATCTCTATTCCTTAGTAGGATTCAGGGCATTCTGAAGAGTCCTTTGAACTTTGAATTTCGGCGCTGCATTGCCTCAGACCAGTTCCGTGGCGCAGCCTCTCCTTCACTGTCGTCGAGATGGTGCACCTCCCCAGGACAAAGACTGCCCCCAATTCTATTTTCCACCAAACGTCCCAGCGCTTCGGGGGGGCACTCAGCCAAAATTCTTCCATCCGGACTTCACTGGCGACTCTCCGTCGTGTCCCTCATTTGCATGTTGCTGCCTGACGCGTTTCGATGCTTTGCAGCATCTTAATCATAGGCTTGGGTAAACAGTTCCACAGAAAGGCTCTCTTTTATTTATAATTAACTGTCCAGGTGTTTCTAATTACCTTAAGTAGGTATATGCTTAGTGCATCTTTCTTCGTGCATTCTGGGAAAAGTAGTCCCTTTGAGAGCTCGACAATCTTCCCTTAGTGGGTATCTGTGGTAATTGTTAATATTAAAACCATCTCTATTCCTTAGTAGGATTCAGGGCATTCTGAAGAGTCCTTTGAACTTTGAATTTCGGCGCTGCATTGCCTCAGACCAGTTCCGTGGCGCAGCCTCTCCTTCACTGTCGTCGAGATGGTGCACCTCCCCAGGACAAAGACTGCCCCCAATTCTATTTTCCACCAAACGTCCCAGCGCTTCGGGGGGGCACTCAGCCAAAATTCTTCCATCCGGACTTCACTGGCGACTCTCCGTCGTGTCCCTCATTTGCATGTTGCTGCCTGACGCGTTTCGATGCTTTGCAGCATCTTAATCATAGGCTTGGGTAAACAGTTCCACAGAAAGGCTCTCTTTTATTTATAATTAACTGTCCAGGTGTTTCTAATTACCTTAAGTAGGTATATGCTTAGTGCATCTTTCTTCGTGCATTCTGGGAAAAGTAGTCCCTTTGAGAGCTCGACAATCTTCCCTTAGTGGGTATCTGTGGTAATTGTTAATATTAAAACCATCTCTATTCCTTAGTAGGATTCAGGGCATTCTGAAGAGTCCTTTGAACTTTGAATTTCGGCGCTGCATTGCCTCAGACCAGTTCCGTGGCGCAGCCTCTCCTTCACTGTCGTCGAGATGGTGCACCTCCCCAGGACAAAGACTGCCCCCAATTCTATTTTCCACCAAACGTCCCAGCGCTTCGGGGGGGCACTCAGCCAAAATTCTTCCATCCGGACTTCACTGGCGACTCTCCGTCGTGTCCCTCATTTGCATGTTGCTGCCTGACGCGTTTCGATGCTTTGCAGCATCTTAATCATAGGCTTGGGTAAACAGTTCCACAGAAAGGCTCTCTTTTATTTATAATTAACTGTCCAGGTGTTTCTAATTACCTTAAGTAGGTATATGCTTAGTGCATCTTTCTTCGTGCATTCTGGGAAAAGTAGTCCCTTTGAGAGCTCGACAATCTTCCCTTAGTGGGTATCTGTGGTAATTGTTAATATTAAAACCATCTCTATTCCTTAGTAGGATTCAGGGCATTCTGAAGAGTCCTTTGAACTTTGAATTTCGGCGCTGCATTGCCTCAGACCAGTTCCGTGGCGCAGCCTCTCCTTCACTGTCGTCGAGATGGTGCACCTCCCCAGGACAAAGACTGCCCCCAATTCTATTTTCCACCAAACGTCCCAGCGCTTCGGGGGGGCACTCAGCCAAAATTCTTCCATCCGGACTTCACTGGCGACTCTCCGTCGTGTCCCTCATTTGCATGTTGCTGCCTGACGCGTTTCGATGCTTTGCAGCATCTTAATCATAGGCTTGGGTAAACAGTTCCACAGAAAGGCTCTCTTTTATTTATAATTAACTGTCCAGGTGTTTCTAATTACCTTAAGTAGGTATATGCTTAGTGCATCTTTCTTCGTGCATTCTGGGAAAAGTAGTCCCTTTGAGAGCTCGACAATCTTCCCTTAGTGGGTATCTGTGGTAATTGTTAATATTAAAACCATCTCTATTCCTTAGTAGGATTCAGGGCATTCTGAAGAGTCCTTTGAACTTTGAATTTCGGCGCTGCATTGCCTCAGACCAGTTCCGTGGCGCAGCCTCTCCTTCACTGTCGTCGAGATGGTGCACCTCCCCAGGACAAAGACTGCCCCCAATTCTATTTTCCACCAAACGTCCCAGCGCTTCGGGGGGGCACTCAGCCAAAATTCTTCCATCCGGACTTCACTGGCGACTCTCCGTCGTGTCCCTCATTTGCATGTTGCTGCCTGACGCGTTTCGATGCTTTGCAGCATCTTAATCATAGGCTTGGGTAAACAGTTCCACAGAAAGGCTCTCTTTTATTTATAATTAACTGTCCAGGTGTTTCTAATTACCTTAAGTAGGTATATGCTTAGTGCATCTTTCTTCGTGCATTCTGGGAAAAGTAGTCCCTTTGAGAGCTCGACAATCTTCCCTTAGTGGGTATCTGTGGTAATTGTTAATATTAAAACCATCTCTATTCCTTAGTAGGATTCAGGGCATTCTGAAGAGTCCTTTGAACTTTGAATTTCGGCGCTGCATTGCCTCAGACCAGTTCCGTGGCGCAGCCTCTCCTTCACTGTCGTCGAGATGGTGCACCTCCCCAGGACAAAGACTGCCCCCAATTCTATTTTCCACCAAACGTCCCAGCGCTTCGGGGGGGCACTCAGCCAAAATTCTTCCATCCGGACTTCACTGGCGACTCTCCGTCGTGTCCCTCATTTGCATGTTGCTGCCTGACGCGTTTCGATGCTTTGCAGCATCTTAATCATAGGCTTGGGTAAACAGTTCCACAGAAAGGCTCTCTTTTATTTATAATTAACTGTCCAGGTGTTTCTAATTACCTTAAGTAGGTATATGCTTAGTGCATCTTTCTTCGTGCATTCTGGGAAAAGTAGTCCCTTTGAGAGCTCGACAATCTTCCCTTAGTGGGTATCTGTGGTAATTGTTAATATTAAAACCATCTCTATTCCTTAGTAGGATTCAGGGCATTCTGAAGAGTCCTTTGAACTTTGAATTTCGGCGCTGCATTGCCTCAGACCAGTTCCGTGGCGCAGCCTCTCCTTCACTGTCGTCGAGATGGTGCACCTCCCCAGGACAAAGACTGCCCCCAATTCTATTTTCCACCAAACGTCCCAGCGCTTCGGGAGGGCACTCAGCCAAAATTCTTCCATCCGGACTTCACTGGCGACTCTCCGTCGTGTCCCTCATTTGCATGTTGCTGCCTGACGCGTTTCGATGCTTTGCAGCATCTTAATCATAGGCTTGGGTAAACAGTTCCACAGAAAGGCTCTCTTTTATTTATAATTAACTGTCCAGGTGTTTCTAATTACCTTAAGTAGGTATATGCTTAGTGCATCTTTCTTCGTGCATTCTGGGAAAAGTAGTCCCTTTGAGAGCTCGACAATCTTCCCTTAGTGGGTATCTGTGGTAATTGTTAATATTAAAACCATCTCTATTCCTTAGTAGGATTCAGGGCATTCTGAAGAGTCCTTTGAACTTTGAATTTCGGCGCTGCATTGCCTCAGACCAGTTCCGTGGCGCAGCCTCTCCTTCACTGTCGTCGAGATGGTGCACCTCCCCAGGACAAAGACTGCCCCCAATTCTATTTTCCACCAAACGTCCCAGCGCTTCGGGAGGGCACTCAGCCAAAATTCTTCCATCCGGACTTCACTGGCGACTCTCCGTCGTGTCCCTCATTTGCATGTTGCTGCCTGACGCGTTTCGATGCTTTGCAGCATCTTAATCATAGGCTTGGGTAAACAGTTCCACAGAAAGGCTCTCTTTTATTTATAATTAACTGTCCAGGTGTTTCTAATTACCTTAAGTAGGTATATGCTTAGTGCATCTTTCTTCGTGCATTCTGGGAAAAGTAGTCCCTTTGAGAGCTCGACAATCTTCCCTTAGTGGGTATCTGTGGTAATTGTTAATATTAAAACCATCTCTATTCCTTAGTAGGATTCAGGGCATTCTGAAGAGTCCTTTGAACTTTGAATTTCGGCGCTGCATTGCCTCAGACCAGTTCCGTGGCGCAGCCTCTCCTTCACTGTCGTCGAGATGGTGCACCTCCCCAGGACAAAGACTGCCCCCAATTCTATTTTCCACCAAACGTCCCAGCGCTTCGGGGGGCACTCAGCCAAAATTCTTCCATCCGGACTTCACTGGCGACTCTCCGTCGTGTCCCTCATTTGCATGTTGCTGCCTGACGCGTTTCGATGCTTTGCAGCATCTTAATCATAGGCTTGGGTAAACAGTTCCACAGAAAGGCTCTCTTTTATTTATAATTAACTGTCCAGGTGTTTCTAATTACCTTAAGTAGGTATATGCTTAGTGCATCTTTCTTCGTGCATTCTGGGAAAAGTAGTCCCTTTGAGAGCTCGACAATCTTCCCTTAGTGGGTATCTGTGGTAATTGTTAATATTAAAACCATCTCTATTCCTTAGTAGGATTCAGGGCATTCTGAAGAGTCCTTTGAACTTTGAATTTCGGCGCTGCATTGCCTCAGACCAGTTCCGTGGCGCAGCCTCTCCTTCACTGTCGTCGAGATGGTGCACCTCCCCAGGACAAAGACTGCCCCCAATTCTATTTTCCACCAAACGTCCCAGCGCTTCGGGGGGGCACTCAGCCAAAATTCTTCCATCCGGACTTCACTGGCGACTCTCCGTCGTGTCCCTCATTTGCATGTTGCTGCCTGACGCGTTTCGATGCTTTGCAGCATCTTAATCATAGGCTTGGGTAAACAGTTCCACAGAAAGGCTCTCTTTTATTTATAATTAACTGTCCAGGTGTTTCTAATTACCTTAAGTAGGTATATGCTTAGTGCATCTTTCTTCGTGCATTCTGGGAAAAGTAGTCCCTTTGAGAGCTCGACAATCTTCCCTTAGTGGGTATCTGTGGTAATTGTTAATATTAAAACCATCTCTATTCCTTAGTAGGATTCAGGGCATTCTGAAGAGTCCTTTGAACTTTGAATTTCGGCGCTGCATTGCCTCAGACCAGTTCCGTGGCGCAGCCTCTCCTTCACTGTCGTCGAGATGGTGCACCTCCCCAGGACAAAGACTGCCCCCAATTCTATTTTCCACCAAACGTCCCAGCGCTTCGGGGGGGCACTCAGCCAAAATTCTTCCATCCGGACTTCACTGGCGACTCTCCGTCGTGTCCCTCATTTGCATGTTGCTGCCTGACGCGTTTCGATGCTTTGCAGCATCTTAATCATAGGCTTGGGTAAACAGTTCCACAGAAAGGCTCTCTTTTATTTATAATTAACTGTCCAGGTGTTTCTAATTACCTTAAGTAGGTATATGCTTAGTGCATCTTTCTTCGTGCATTCTGGGAAAAGTAGTCCCTTTGAGAGCTCGACAATCTTCCCTTAGTGGGTATCTGTGGTAATTGTTAATATTAAAACCATCTCTATTCCTTAGTAGGATTCAGGGCATTCTGAAGAGTCCTTTGAACTTTGAATTTCGGCGCTGCATTGCCTCAGACCAGTTCCGTGGCGCAGCCTCTCCTTCACTGTCGTCGAGATGGTGCACCTCCCCAGGACAAAGACTGCCCCCAATTCTATTTTCCACCAAACGTCCCAGCGCTTCGGGGGGGCACTCAGCCAAAATTCTTCCATCCGGACTTCACTGGCGACTCTCCGTCGTGTCCCTCATTTGCATGTTGCTGCCTGACGCGTTTCGATGCTTTGCAGCATCTTAATCATAGGCTTGGGTAAACAGTTCCACAGAAAGGCTCTCTTTTATTTATAATTAACTGTCCAGGTGTTTCTAATTACCTTAAGTAGGTATATGCTTAGTGCATCTTTCTTCGTGCATTCTGGGAAAAGTAGTCCCTTTGAGAGCTCGACAATCTTCCCTTAGTGGGTATCTGTGGTAATTGTTAATATTAAAACCATCTCTATTCCTTAGTAGGATTCAGGGCATTCTGAAGAGTCCTTTGAACTTTGAATTTCGGCGCTGCATTGCCTCAGACCAGTTCCGTGGCGCAGCCTCTCCTTCACTGTCGTCGAGATGGTGCACCTCCCCAGGACAAAGACTGCCCCCAATTCTATTTTCCACCAAACGTCCCAGCGCTTCGGGGGGGCACTCAGCCAAAATTCTTCCATCCGGACTTCACTGGCGACTCTCCGTCGTGTCCCTCATTTGCATGTTGCTGCCTGACGCGTTTCGATGCTTTGCAGCATCTTAATCATAGGCTTGGGTAAACAGTTCCACAGAAAGGCTCTCTTTTATTTATAATTAACTGTCCAGGTGTTTCTAATTACCTTAAGTAGGTATATGCTTAGTGCATCTTTCTTCGTGCATTCTGGGAAAAGTAGTCCCTTTGAGAGCTCGACAATCTTCCCTTAGTGGGTATCTGTGGTAATTGTTAATATTAAAACCATCTCTATTCCTTAGTAGGATTCAGGGCATTCTGAAGAGTCCTTTGAACTTTGAATTTCGGCGCTGCATTGCCTCAGACCAGTTCCGTGGCGCAGCCTCTCCTTCACTGTCGTCGAGATGGTGCACCTCCCCAGGACAAAGACTGCCCCCAATTCTATTTTCCACCAAACGTCCCAGCGCTTCGGGGGGGCACTCAGCCAAAATTCTTCCATCCGGACTTCACTGGCGACTCTCCGTCGTGTCCCTCATTTGCATGTTGCTGCCTGACGCGTTTCGATGCTTTGCAGCATCTTAATCATAGGCTTGGGTAAACAGTTCCACAGAAAGGCTCTCTTTTATTTATAATTAACTGTCCAGGTGTTTCTAATTACCTTAAGTAGGTATATGCTTAGTGCATCTTTCTTCGTGCATTCTGGGAAAAGTAGTCCCTTTGAGAGCTCGACAATCTTCCCTTAGTGGGTATCTGTGGTAATTGTTAATATTAAAACCATCTCTATTCCTTAGTAGGATTCAGGGCATTCTGAAGAGTCCTTTGAACTTTGAATTTCGGCGCTGCATTGCCTCAGACCAGTTCCGTGGCGCAGCCTCTCCTTCACTGTCGTCGAGATGGTGCACCTCCCCAGGACAAAGACTGCCCCCAATTCTATTTTCCACCAAACGTCCCAGCGCTTCGGGGGGCACTCAGCCAAAATTCTTCCATCCGGACTTCACTGGCGACTCTCCGTCGTGTCCCTCATTTGCATGTTGCTGCCTGACGCGTTTCGATGCTTTGCAGCATCTTAATCATAGGCTTGGGTAAACAGTTCCACAGAAAGGCTCTCTTTTATTTATAATTAACTGTCCAGGTGTTTCTAATTACCTTAAGTAGGTATATGCTTAGTGCATCTTTCTTCGTGCATTCTGGGAAAAGTAGTCCCTTTGAGAGCTCGACAATCTTCCCTTAGTGGGTATCTGTGGTAATTGTTAATATTAAAACCATCTCTATTCCTTAGTAGGATTCAGGGCATTCTGAAGAGTCCTTTGAACTTTGAATTTCGGCGCTGCATTGCCTCAGACCAGTTCCGTGGCGCAGCCTCTCCTTCACTGTCGTCGAGATGGTGCACCTCCCCAGGACAAAGACTGCCCCCAATTCTATTTTCCACCAAACGTCCCAGCGCTTCGGGGGGCACTCAGCCAAAATTCTTCCATCCGGACTTCACTGGCGACTCTCCGTCGTGTCCCTCATTTGCATGTTGCTGCCTGACGCGTTTCGATGCTTTGCAGCATCTTAATCATAGGCTTGGGTAAACAGTTCCACAGAAAGGCTCTCTTTTATTTATAATTAACTGTCCAGGTGTTTCTAATTACCTTAAGTAGGTATATGCTTAGTGCATCTTTCTTCGTGCATTCTGGGAAAAGTAGTCCCTTTGAGAGCTCGACAATCTTCCCTTAGTGGGTATCTGTGGTAATTGTTAATATTAAAACCATCTCTATTCCTTAGTAGGATTCAGGGCATTCTGAAGAGTCCTTTGAACTTTGAATTTCGGCGCTGCATTGCCTCAGACCAGTTCCGTGGCGCAGCCTCTCCTTCACTGTCGTCGAGATGGTGCACCTCCCCAGGACAAAGACTGCCCCCAATTCTATTTTCCACCAAACGTCCCAGCGCTTCGGGGGGCACTCAGCCAAAATTCTTCCATCCGGACTTCACTGGCGACTCTCCGTCGTGTCCCTCATTTGCATGTTGCTGCCTGACGCGTTTCGATGCTTTGCAGCATCTTAATCATAGGCTTGGGTAAACAGTTCCACAGAAAGGCTCTCTTTTATTTATAATTAACTGTCCAGGTGTTTCTAATTACCTTAAGTAGGTATATGCTTAGTGCATCTTTCTTCGTGCATTCTGGGAAAAGTAGTCCCTTTGAGAGCTCGACAATCTTCCCTTAGTGGGTATCTGTGGTAATTGTTAATATTAAAACCATCTCTATTCCTTAGTAGGATTCAGGGCATTCTGAAGAGTCCTTTGAACTTTGAATTTCGGCGCTGCATTGCCTCAGACCAGTTCCGTGGCGCAGCCTCTCCTTCACTGTCGTCGAGATGGTGCACCTCCCCAGGACAAAGACTGCCCCCAATTCTATTTTCCACCAAACGTCCCAGCGCTTCGGGGGGGCACTCAGCCAAAATTCTTCCATCCGGACTTCACTGGCGACTCTCCGTCGTGTCCCTCATTTGCATGTTGCTGCCTGACGCGTTTCGATGCTTTGCAGCATCTTAATCATAGGCTTGGGTAAACAGTTCCACAGAAAGGCTCTCTTTTATTTATAATTAACTGTCCAGGTGTTTCTAATTACCTTAAGTAGGTATATGCTTAGTGCATCTTTCTTCGTGCATTCTGGGAAAAGTAGTCCCTTTGAGAGCTCGACAATCTTCCCTTAGTGGGTATCTGTGGTAATTGTTAATATTAAAACCATCTCTATTCCTTAGTAGGATTCAGGGCATTCTGAAGAGTCCTTTGAACTTTGAATTTCGGCGCTGCATTGCCTCAGACCAGTTCCGTGGCGCAGCCTCTCCTTCACTGTCGTCGAGATGGTGCACCTCCCCAGGACAAAGACTGCCCCCAATTCTATTTTCCACCAAACGTCCCAGCGCTTCGGGGGGGCACTCAGCCAAAATTCTTCCATCCGGACTTCACTGGCGACTCTCCGTCGTGTCCCTCATTTGCATGTTGCTGCCTGACGCGTTTCGATGCTTTGCAGCATCTTAATCATAGGCTTGGGTAAACAGTTCCACAGAAAGGCTCTCTTTTATTTATAATTAACTGTCCAGGTGTTTCTAATTACCTTAAGTAGGTATATGCTTAGTGCATCTTTCTTCGTGCATTCTGGGAAAAGTAGTCCCTTTGAGAGCTCGACAATCTTCCCTTAGTGGGTATCTGTGGTAATTGTTAATATTAAAACCATCTCTATTCCTTAGTAGGATTCAGGGCATTCTGAAGAGTCCTTTGAACTTTGAATTTCGGCGCTGCATTGCCTCAGACCAGTTCCGTGGCGCAGCCTCTCCTTCACTGTCGTCGAGATGGTGCACCTCCCCAGGACAAAGACTGCCCCCAATTCTATTTTCCACCAAACGTCCCAGCGCTTCGGGGGGGCACTCAGCCAAAATTCTTCCATCCGGACTTCACTGGCGACTCTCCGTCGTGTCCCTCATTTGCATGTTGCTGCCTGACGCGTTTCGATGCTTTGCAGCATCTTAATCATAGGCTTGGGTAAACAGTTCCACAGAAAGGCTCTCTTTTATTTATAATTAACTGTCCAGGTGTTTCTAATTACCTTAAGTAGGTATATGCTTAGTGCATCTTTCTTCGTGCATTCTGGGAAAAGTAGTCCCTTTGAGAGCTCGACAATCTTCCCTTAGTGGGTATCTGTGGTAATTGTTAATATTAAAACCATCTCTATTCCTTAGTAGGATTCAGGGCATTCTGAAGAGTCCTTTGAACTTTGAATTTCGGCGCTGCATTGCCTCAGACCAGTTCCGTGGCGCAGCCTCTCCTTCACTGTCGTCGAGATGGTGCACCTCCCCAGGACAAAGACTGCCCCCAATTCTATTTTCCACCAAACGTCCCAGCGCTTCGGGGGGGCACTCAGCCAAAATTCTTCCATCCGGACTTCACTGGCGACTCTCCGTCGTGTCCCTCATTTGCATGTTGCTGCCTGACGCGTTTCGATGCTTTGCAGCATCTTAATCATAGGCTTGGGTAAACAGTTCCACAGAAAGGCTCTCTTTTATTTATAATTAACTGTCCAGGTGTTTCTAATTACCTTAAGTAGGTATATGCTTAGTGCATCTTTCTTCGTGCATTCTGGGAAAAGTAGTCCCTTTGAGAGCTCGACAATCTTCCCTTAGTGGGTATCTGTGGTAATTGTTAATATTAAAACCATCTCTATTCCTTAGTAGGATTCAGGGCATTCTGAAGAGTCCTTTGAACTTTGAATTTCGGCGCTGCATTGCCTCAGACCAGTTCCGTGGCGCAGCCTCTCCTTCACTGTCGTCGAGATGGTGCACCTCCCCAGGACAAAGACTGCCCCCAATTCTATTTTCCACCAAACGTCCCAGCGCTTCGGGGGGGCACTCAGCCAAAATTCTTCCATCCGGACTTCACTGGCGACTCTCCGTCGTGTCCCTCATTTGCATGTTGCTGCCTGACGCGTTTCGATGCTTTGCAGCATCTTAATCATAGGCTTGGGTAAACAGTTCCACAGAAAGGCTCTCTTTTATTTATAATTAACTGTCCAGGTGTTTCTAATTACCTTAAGTAGGTATATGCTTAGTGCATCTTTCTTCGTGCATTCTGGGAAAAGTAGTCCCTTTGAGAGCTCGACAATCTTCCCTTAGTGGGTATCTGTGGTAATTGTTAATATTAAAACCATCTCTATTCCTTAGTAGGATTCAGGGCATTCTGAAGAGTCCTTTGAACTTTGAATTTCGGCGCTGCATTGCCTCAGACCAGTTCCGTGGCGCAGCCTCTCCTTCACTGTCGTCGAGATGGTGCACCTCCCCAGGACAAAGACTGCCCCCAATTCTATTTTCCACCAAACGTCCCAGCGCTTCGGGGGGGCACTCAGCCAAAATTCTTCCATCCGGACTTCACTGGCGACTCTCCGTCGTGTCCCTCATTTGCATGTTGCTGCCTGACGCGTTTCGATGCTTTGCAGCATCTTAATCATAGGCTTGGGTAAACAGTTCCACAGAAAGGCTCTCTTTTATTTATAATTAACTGTCCAGGTGTTTCTAATTACCTTAAGTAGGTATATGCTTAGTGCATCTTTCTTCGTGCATTCTGGGAAAAGTAGTCCCTTTGAGAGCTCGACAATCTTCCCTTAGTGGGTATCTGTGGTAATTGTTAATATTAAAACCATCTCTATTCCTTAGTAGGATTCAGGGCATTCTGAAGAGTCCTTTGAACTTTGAATTTCGGCGCTGCATTGCCTCAGACCAGTTCCGTGGCGCAGCCTCTCCTTCACTGTCGTCGAGATGGTGCACCTCCCCAGGACAAAGACTGCCCCCAATTCTATTTTCCACCAAACGTCCCAGCGCTTCGGGGGGGCACTCAGCCAAAATTCTTCCATCCGGACTTCACTGGCGACTCTCCGTCGTGTCCCTCATTTGCATGTTGCTGCCTGACGCGTTTCGATGCTTTGCAGCATCTTAATCATAGGCTTGGGTAAACAGTTCCACAGAAAGGCTCTCTTTTATTTATAATTAACTGTCCAGGTGTTTCTAATTACCTTAAGTAGGTATATGCTTAGTGCATCTTTCTTCGTGCATTCTGGGAAAAGTAGTCCCTTTGAGAGCTCGACAATCTTCCCTTAGTGGGTATCTGTGGTAATTGTTAATATTAAAACCATCTCTATTCCTTAGTAGGATTCAGGGCATTCTGAAGAGTCCTTTGAACTTTGAATTTCGGCGCTGCATTGCCTCAGACCAGTTCCGTGGCGCAGCCTCTCCTTCACTGTCGTCGAGATGGTGCACCTCCCCAGGACAAAGACTGCCCCCAATTCTATTTTCCACCAAACGTCCCAGCGCTTCGGGGGGGCACTCAGCCAAAATTCTTCCATCCGGACTTCACTGGCGACTCTCCGTCGTGTCCCTCATTTGCATGTTGCTGCCTGACGCGTTTCGATGCTTTGCAGCATCTTAATCATAGGCTTGGGTAAACAGTTCCACAGAAAGGCTCTCTTTTATTTATAATTAACTGTCCAGGTGTTTCTAATTACCTTAAGTAGGTATATGCTTAGTGCATCTTTCTTCGTGCATTCTGGGAAAAGTAGTCCCTTTGAGAGCTCGACAATCTTCCCTTAGTGGGTATCTGTGGTAATTGTTAATATTAAAACCATCTCTATTCCTTAGTAGGATTCAGGGCATTCTGAAGAGTCCTTTGAACTTTGAATTTCGGCGCTGCATTGCCTCAGACCAGTTCCGTGGCGCAGCCTCTCCTTCACTGTCGTCGAGATGGTGCACCTCCCCAGGACAAAGACTGCCCCCAATTCTATTTTCCACCAAACGTCCCAGCGCTTCGGGGGGGCACTCAGCCAAAATTCTTCCATCCGGACTTCACTGGCGACTCTCCGTCGTGTCCCTCATTTGCATGTTGCTGCCTGACGCGTTTCGATGCTTTGCAGCATCTTAATCATAGGCTTGGGTAAACAGTTCCACAGAAAGGCTCTCTTTTATTTATAATTAACTGTCCAGGTGTTTCTAATTACCTTAAGTAGGTATATGCTTAGTGCATCTTTCTTCGTGCATTCTGGGAAAAGTAGTCCCTTTGAGAGCTCGACAATCTTCCCTTAGTGGGTATCTGTGGTAATTGTTAATATTAAAACCATCTCTATTCCTTAGTAGGATTCAGGGCATTCTGAAGAGTCCTTTGAACTTTGAATTTCGGCGCTGCATTGCCTCAGACCAGTTCCGTGGCGCAGCCTCTCCTTCACTGTCGTCGAGATGGTGCACCTCCCCAGGACAAAGACTGCCCCCAATTCTATTTTCCACCAAACGTCCCAGCGCTTCGGGGGGGCACTCAGCCAAAATTCTTCCATCCGGACTTCACTGGCGACTCTCCGTCGTGTCCCTCATTTGCATGTTGCTGCCTGACGCGTTTCGATGCTTTGCAGCATCTTAATCATAGGCTTGGGTAAACAGTTCCACAGAAAGGCTCTCTTTTATTTATAATTAACTGTCCAGGTGTTTCTAATTACCTTAAGTAGGTATATGCTTAGTGCATCTTTCTTCGTGCATTCTGGGAAAAGTAGTCCCTTTGAGAGCTCGACAATCTTCCCTTAGTGGGTATCTGTGGTAATTGTTAATATTAAAACCATCTCTATTCCTTAGTAGGATTCAGGGCATTCTGAAGAGTCCTTTGAACTTTGAATTTCGGCGCTGCATTGCCTCAGACCAGTTCCGTGGCGCAGCCTCTCCTTCACTGTCGTCGAGATGGTGCACCTCCCCAGGACAAAGACTGCCCCCAATTCTATTTTCCACCAAACGTCCCAGCGCTTCGGGGGGGCACTCAGCCAAAATTCTTCCATCCGGACTTCACTGGCGACTCTCCGTCGTGTCCCTCATTTGCATGTTGCTGCCTGACGCGTTTCGATGCTTTGCAGCATCTTAATCATAGGCTTGGGTAAACAGTTCCACAGAAAGGCTCTCTTTTATTTATAATTAACTGTCCAGGTGTTTCTAATTACCTTAAGTAGGTATATGCTTAGTGCATCTTTCTTCGTGCATTCTGGGAAAAGTAGTCCCTTTGAGAGCTCGACAATCTTCCCTTAGTGGGTATCTGTGGTAATTGTTAATATTAAAACCATCTCTATTCCTTAGTAGGATTCAGGGCATTCTGAAGAGTCCTTTGAACTTTGAATTTCGGCGCTGCATTGCCTCAGACCAGTTCCGTGGCGCAGCCTCTCCTTCACTGTCGTCGAGATGGTGCACCTCCCCAGGACAAAGACTGCCCCCAATTCTATTTTCCACCAAACGTCCCAGCGCTTCGGGGGGGCACTCAGCCAAAATTCTTCCATCCGGACTTCACTGGCGACTCTCCGTCGTGTCCCTCATTTGCATGTTGCTGCCTGACGCGTTTCGATGCTTTGCAGCATCTTAATCATAGGCTTGGGTAAACAGTTCCACAGAAAGGCTCTCTTTTATTTATAATTAACTGTCCAGGTGTTTCTAATTACCTTAAGTAGGTATATGCTTAGTGCATCTTTCTTCGTGCATTCTGGGAAAAGTAGTCCCTTTGAGAGCTCGACAATCTTCCCTTAGTGGGTATCTGTGGTAATTGTTAATATTAAAACCATCTCTATTCCTTAGTAGGATTCAGGGCATTCTGAAGAGTCCTTTGAACTTTGAATTTCGGCGCTGCATTGCCTCAGACCAGTTCCGTGGCGCAGCCTCTCCTTCACTGTCGTCGAGATGGTGCACCTCCCCAGGACAAAGACTGCCCCCAATTCTATTTTCCACCAAACGTCCCAGCGCTTCGGGGGGGCACTCAGCCAAAATTCTTCCATCCGGACTTCACTGGCGACTCTCCGTCGTGTCCCTCATTTGCATGTTGCTGCCTGACGCGTTTCGATGCTTTGCAGCATCTTAATCATAGGCTTGGGTAAACAGTTCCACAGAAAGGCTCTCTTTTATTTATAATTAACTGTCCAGGTGTTTCTAATTACCTTAAGTAGGTATATGCTTAGTGCATCTTTCTTCGTGCATTCTGGGAAAAGTAGTCCCTTTGAGAGCTCGACAATCTTCCCTTAGTGGGTATCTGTGGTAATTGTTAATATTAAAACCATCTCTATTCCTTAGTAGGATTCAGGGCATTCTGAAGAGTCCTTTGAACTTTGAATTTCGGCGCTGCATTGCCTCAGACCAGTTCCGTGGCGCAGCCTCTCCTTCACTGTCGTCGAGATGGTGCACCTCCCCAGGACAAAGACTGCCCCCAATTCTATTTTCCACCAAACGTCCCAGCGCTTCGGGGGGGCACTCAGCCAAAATTCTTCCATCCGGACTTCACTGGCGACTCTCCGTCGTGTCCCTCATTTGCATGTTGCTGCCTGACGCGTTTCGATGCTTTGCAGCATCTTAATCATAGGCTTGGGTAAACAGTTCCACAGAAAGGCTCTCTTTTATTTATAATTAACTGTCCAGGTGTTTCTAATTACCTTAAGTAGGTATATGCTTAGTGCATCTTTCTTCGTGCATTCTGGGAAAAGTAGTCCCTTTGAGAGCTCGACAATCTTCCCTTAGTGGGTATCTGTGGTAATTGTTAATATTAAAACCATCTCTATTCCTTAGTAGGATTCAGGGCATTCTGAAGAGTCCTTTGAACTTTGAATTTCGGCGCTGCATTGCCTCAGACCAGTTCCGTGGCGCAGCCTCTCCTTCACTGTCGTCGAGATGGTGCACCTCCCCAGGACAAAGACTGCCCCCAATTCTATTTTCCACCAAACGTCCCAGCGCTTCGGGGGGGCACTCAGCCAAAATTCTTCCATCCGGACTTCACTGGCGACTCTCCGTCGTGTCCCTCATTTGCATGTTGCTGCCTGACGCGTTTCGATGCTTTGCAGCATCTTAATCATAGGCTTGGGTAAACAGTTCCACAGAAAGGCTCTCTTTTATTTATAATTAACTGTCCAGGTGTTTCTAATTACCTTAAGTAGGTATATGCTTAGTGCATCTTTCTTCGTGCATTCTGGGAAAAGTAGTCCCTTTGAGAGCTCGACAATCTTCCCTTAGTGGGTATCTGTGGTAATTGTTAATATTAAAACCATCTCTATTCCTTAGTAGGATTCAGGGCATTCTGAAGAGTCCTTTGAACTTTGAATTTCGGCGCTGCATTGCCTCAGACCAGTTCCGTGGCGCAGCCTCTCCTTCACTGTCGTCGAGATGGTGCACCTCCCCAGGACAAAGACTGCCCCCAATTCTATTTTCCACCAAACGTCCCAGCGCTTCGGGGGGGCACTCAGCCAAAATTCTTCCATCCGGACTTCACTGGCGACTCTCCGTCGTGTCCCTCATTTGCATGTTGCTGCCTGACGCGTTTCGATGCTTTGCAGCATCTTAATCATAGGCTTGGGTAAACAGTTCCACAGAAAGGCTCTCTTTTATTTATAATTAACTGTCCAGGTGTTTCTAATTACCTTAAGTAGGTATATGCTTAGTGCATCTTTCTTCGTGCATTCTGGGAAAAGTAGTCCCTTTGAGAGCTCGACAATCTTCCCTTAGTGGGTATCTGTGGTAATTGTTAATATTAAAACCATCTCTATTCCTTAGTAGGATTCAGGGCATTCTGAAGAGTCCTTTGAACTTTGAATTTCGGCGCTGCATTGCCTCAGACCAGTTCCGTGGCGCAGCCTCTCCTTCACTGTCGTCGAGATGGTGCACCTCCCCAGGACAAAGACTGCCCCCAATTCTATTTTCCACCAAACGTCCCAGCGCTTCGGGGGGGCACTCAGCCAAAATTCTTCCATCCGGACTTCACTGGCGACTCTCCGTCGTGTCCCTCATTTGCATGTTGCTGCCTGACGCGTTTCGATGCTTTGCAGCATCTTAATCATAGGCTTGGGTAAACAGTTCCACAGAAAGGCTCTCTTTTATTTATAATTAACTGTCCAGGTGTTTCTAATTACCTTAAGTAGGTATATGCTTAGTGCATCTTTCTTCGTGCATTCTGGGAAAAGTAGTCCCTTTGAGAGCTCGACAATCTTCCCTTAGTGGGTATCTGTGGTAATTGTTAATATTAAAACCATCTCTATTCCTTAGTAGGATTCAGGGCATTCTGAAGAGTCCTTTGAACTTTGAATTTCGGCGCTGCATTGCCTCAGACCAGTTCCGTGGCGCAGCCTCTCCTTCACTGTCGTCGAGATGGTGCACCTCCCCAGGACAAAGACTGCCCCCAATTCTATTTTCCACCAAACGTCCCAGCGCTTCGGGGGGGCACTCAGCCAAAATTCTTCCATCCGGACTTCACTGGCGACTCTCCGTCGTGTCCCTCATTTGCATGTTGCTGCCTGACGCGTTTCGATGCTTTGCAGCATCTTAATCATAGGCTTGGGTAAACAGTTCCACAGAAAGGCTCTCTTTTATTTATAATTAACTGTCCAGGTGTTTCTAATTACCTTAAGTAGGTATATGCTTAGTGCATCTTTCTTCGTGCATTCTGGGAAAAGTAGTCCCTTTGAGAGCTCGACAATCTTCCCTTAGTGGGTATCTGTGGTAATTGTTAATATTAAAACCATCTCTATTCCTTAGTAGGATTCAGGGCATTCTGAAGAGTCCTTTGAACTTTGAATTTCGGCGCTGCATTGCCTCAGACCAGTTCCGTGGCGCAGCCTCTCCTTCACTGTCGTCGAGATGGTGCACCTCCCCAGGACAAAGACTGCCCCCAATTCTATTTTCCACCAAACGTCCCAGCGCTTCGGGGGGGCACTCAGCCAAAATTCTTCCATCCGGACTTCACTGGCGACTCTCCGTCGTGTCCCTCATTTGCATGTTGCTGCCTGACGCGTTTCGATGCTTTGCAGCATCTTAATCATAGGCTTGGGTAAACAGTTCCACAGAAAGGCTCTCTTTTATTTATAATTAACTGTCCAGGTGTTTCTAATTACCTTAAGTAGGTATATGCTTAGTGCATCTTTCTTCGTGCATTCTGGGAAAAGTAGTCCCTTTGAGAGCTCGACAATCTTCCCTTAGTGGGTATCTGTGGTAATTGTTAATATTAAAACCATCTCTATTCCTTAGTAGGATTCAGGGCATTCTGAAGAGTCCTTTGAACTTTGAATTTCGGCGCTGCATTGCCTCAGACCAGTTCCGTGGCGCAGCCTCTCCTTCACTGTCGTCGAGATGGTGCACCTCCCCAGGACAAAGACTGCCCCCAATTCTATTTTCCACCAAACGTCCCAGCGCTTCGGGGGGGCACTCAGCCAAAATTCTTCCATCCGGACTTCACTGGCGACTCTCCGTCGTGTCCCTCATTTGCATGTTGCTGCCTGACGCGTTTCGATGCTTTGCAGCATCTTAATCATAGGCTTGGGTAAACAGTTCCACAGAAAGGCTCTCTTTTATTTATAATTAACTGTCCAGGTGTTTCTAATTACCTTAAGTAGGTATATGCTTAGTGCATCTTTCTTCGTGCATTCTGGGAAAAGTAGTCCCTTTGAGAGCTCGACAATCTTCCCTTAGTGGGTATCTGTGGTAATTGTTAATATTAAAACCATCTCTATTCCTTAGTAGGATTCAGGGCATTCTGAAGAGTCCTTTGAACTTTGAATTTCGGCGCTGCATTGCCTCAGACCAGTTCCGTGGCGCAGCCTCTCCTTCACTGTCGTCGAGATGGTGCACCTCCCCAGGACAAAGACTGCCCCCAATTCTATTTTCCACCAAACGTCCCAGCGCTTCGGGGGGGCACTCAGCCAAAATTCTTCCATCCGGACTTCACTGGCGACTCTCCGTCGTGTCCCTCATTTGCATGTTGCTGCCTGACGCGTTTCGATGCTTTGCAGCATCTTAATCATAGGCTTGGGTAAACAGTTCCACAGAAAGGCTCTCTTTTATTTATAATTAACTGTCCAGGTGTTTCTAATTACCTTAAGTAGGTATATGCTTAGTGCATCTTTCTTCGTGCATTCTGGGAAAAGTAGTCCCTTTGAGAGCTCGACAATCTTCCCTTAGTGGGTATCTGTGGTAATTGTTAATATTAAAACCATCTCTATTCCTTAGTAGGATTCAGGGCATTCTGAAGAGTCCTTTGAACTTTGAATTTCGGCGCTGCATTGCCTCAGACCAGTTCCGTGGCGCAGCCTCTCCTTCACTGTCGTCGAGATGGTGCACCTCCCCAGGACAAAGACTGCCCCCAATTCTATTTTCCACCAAACGTCCCAGCGCTTCGGGGGGGGCACTCAGCCAAAATTCTTCCATCCGGACTTCACTGGCGACTCTCCGTCGTGTCCCTCATTTGCATGTTGCTGCCTGACGCGTTTCGATGCTTTGCAGCATCTTAATCATAGGCTTGGGTAAACAGTTCCACAGAAAGGCTCTCTTTTATTTATAATTAACTGTCCAGGTGTTTCTAATTACCTTAAGTAGGTATATGCTTAGTGCATCTTTCTTCGTGCATTCTGGGAAAAGTAGTCCCTTTGAGAGCTCGACAATCTTCCCTTAGTGGGTATCTGTGGTAATTGTTAATATTAAAACCATCTCTATTCCTTAGTAGGATTCAGGGCATTCTGAAGAGTCCTTTGAACTTTGAATTTCGGCGCTGCATTGCCTCAGACCAGTTCCGTGGCGCAGCCTCTCCTTCACTGTCGTCGAGATGGTGCACCTCCCCAGGACAAAGACTGCCCCCAATTCTATTTTCCACCAAACGTCCCAGCGCTTCGGGGGGGGCACTCAGCCAAAATTCTTCCATCCGGACTTCACTGGCGACTCTCCGTCGTGTCCCTCATTTGCATGTTGCTGCCTGACGCGTTTCGATGCTTTGCAGCATCTTAATCATAGGCTTGGGTAAACAGTTCCACAGAAAGGCTCTCTTTTATTTATAATTAACTGTCCAGGTGTTTCTAATTACCTTAAGTAGGTATATGCTTAGTGCATCTTTCTTCGTGCATTCTGGGAAAAGTAGTCCCTTTGAGAGCTCGACAATCTTCCCTTAGTGGGTATCTGTGGTAATTGTTAATATTAAAACCATCTCTATTCCTTAGTAGGATTCAGGGCATTCTGAAGAGTCCTTTGAACTTTGAATTTCGGCGCTGCATTGCCTCAGACCAGTTCCGTGGCGCAGCCTCTCCTTCACTGTCGTCGAGATGGTGCACCTCCCCAGGACAAAGACTGCCCCCAATTCTATTTTCCACCAAACGTCCCAGCGCTTCGGGGGGGGCACTCAGCCAAAATTCTTCCATCCGGACTTCACTGGCGACTCTCCGTCGTGTCCCTCATTTGCATGTTGCTGCCTGACGCGTTTCGATGCTTTGCAGCATCTTAATCATAGGCTTGGGTAAACAGTTCCACAGAAAGGCTCTCTTTTATTTATAATTAACTGTCCAGGTGTTTCTAATTACCTTAAGTAGGTATATGCTTAGTGCATCTTTCTTCGTGCATTCTGGGAAAAGTAGTCCCTTTGAGAGCTCGACAATCTTCCCTTAGTGGGTATCTGTGGTAATTGTTAATATTAAAACCATCTCTATTCCTTAGTAGGATTCAGGGCATTCTGAAGAGTCCTTTGAACTTTGAATTTCGGCGCTGCATTGCCTCAGACCAGTTCCGTGGCGCAGCCTCTCCTTCACTGTCGTCGAGATGGTGCACCTCCCCAGGACAAAGACTGCCCCCAATTCTATTTTCCACCAAACGTCCCAGCGCTTCGGGGGGGCACTCAGCCAAAATTCTTCCATCCGGACTTCACTGGCGACTCTCCGTCGTGTCCCTCATTTGCATGTTGCTGCCTGACGCGTTTCGATGCTTTGCAGCATCTTAATCATAGGCTTGGGTAAACAGTTCCACAGAAAGGCTCTCTTTTATTTATAATTAACTGTCCAGGTGTTTCTAATTACCTTAAGTAGGTATATGCTTAGTGCATCTTTCTTCGTGCATTCTGGGAAAAGTAGTCCCTTTGAGAGCTCGACAATCTTCCCTTAGTGGGTATCTGTGGTAATTGTTAATATTAAAACCATCTCTATTCCTTAGTAGGATTCAGGGCATTCTGAAGAGTCCTTTGAACTTTGAATTTCGGCGCTGCATTGCCTCAGACCAGTTCCGTGGCGCAGCCTCTCCTTCACTGTCGTCGAGATGGTGCACCTCCCCAGGACAAAGACTGCCCCCAATTCTATTTTCCACCAAACGTCCCAGCGCTTCGGGGGGGCACTCAGCCAAAATTCTTCCATCCGGACTTCACTGGCGACTCTCCGTCGTGTCCCTCATTTGCATGTTGCTGCCTGACGCGTTTCGATGCTTTGCAGCATCTTAATCATAGGCTTGGGTAAACAGTTCCACAGAAAGGCTCTCTTTTATTTATAATTAACTGTCCAGGTGTTTCTAATTACCTTAAGTAGGTATATGCTTAGTGCATCTTTCTTCGTGCATTCTGGGAAAAGTAGTCCCTTTGAGAGCTCGACAATCTTCCCTTAGTGGGTATCTGTGGTAATTGTTAATATTAAAACCATCTCTATTCCTTAGTAGGATTCAGGGCATTCTGAAGAGTCCTTTGAACTTTGAATTTCGGCGCTGCATTGCCTCAGACCAGTTCCGTGGCGCAGCCTCTCCTTCACTGTCGTCGAGATGGTGCACCTCCCCAGGACAAAGACTGCCCCCAATTCTATTTTCCACCAAACGTCCCAGCGCTTCGGGGGGGCACTCAGCCAAAATTCTTCCATCCGGACTTCACTGGCGACTCTCCGTCGTGTCCCTCATTTGCATGTTGCTGCCTGACGCGTTTCGATGCTTTGCAGCATCTTAATCATAGGCTTGGGTAAACAGTTCCACAGAAAGGCTCTCTTTTATTTATAATTAACTGTCCAGGTGTTTCTAATTACCTTAAGTAGGTATATGCTTAGTGCATCTTTCTTCGTGCATTCTGGGAAAAGTAGTCCCTTTGAGAGCTCGACAATCTTCCCTTAGTGGGTATCTGTGGTAATTGTTAATATTAAAACCATCTCTATTCCTTAGTAGGATTCAGGGCATTCTGAAGAGTCCTTTGAACTTTGAATTTCGGCGCTGCATTGCCTCAGACCAGTTCCGTGGCGCAGCCTCTCCTTCACTGTCGTCGAGATGGTGCACCTCCCCAGGACAAAGACTGCCCCCAATTCTATTTTCCACCAAACGTCCCAGCGCTTCGGGGGGGCACTCAGCCAAAATTCTTCCATCCGGACTTCACTGGCGACTCTCCGTCGTGTCCCTCATTTGCATGTTGCTGCCTGACGCGTTTCGATGCTTTGCAGCATCTTAATCATAGGCTTGGGTAAACAGTTCCACAGAAAGGCTCTCTTTTATTTATAATTAACTGTCCAGGTGTTTCTAATTACCTTAAGTAGGTATATGCTTAGTGCATCTTTCTTCGTGCATTCTGGGAAAAGTAGTCCCTTTGAGAGCTCGACAATCTTCCCTTAGTGGGTATCTGTGGTAATTGTTAATATTAAAACCATCTCTATTCCTTAGTAGGATTCAGGGCATTCTGAAGAGTCCTTTGAACTTTGAATTTCGGCGCTGCATTGCCTCAGACCAGTTCCGTGGCGCAGCCTCTCCTTCACTGTCGTCGAGATGGTGCACCTCCCCAGGACAAAGACTGCCCCCAATTCTATTTTCCACCAAACGTCCCAGCGCTTCGGGGGGGCACTCAGCCAAAATTCTTCCATCCGGACTTCACTGGCGACTCTCCGTCGTGTCCCTCATTTGCATGTTGCTGCCTGACGCGTTTCGATGCTTTGCAGCATCTTAATCATAGGCTTGGGTAAACAGTTCCACAGAAAGGCTCTCTTTTATTTATAATTAACTGTCCAGGTGTTTCTAATTACCTTAAGTAGGTATATGCTTAGTGCATCTTTCTTCGTGCATTCTGGGAAAAGTAGTCCCTTTGAGAGCTCGACAATCTTCCCTTAGTGGGTATCTGTGGTAATTGTTAATATTAAAACCATCTCTATTCCTTAGTAGGATTCAGGGCATTCTGAAGAGTCCTTTGAACTTTGAATTTCGGCGCTGCATTGCCTCAGACCAGTTCCGTGGCGCAGCCTCTCCTTCACTGTCGTCGAGATGGTGCACCTCCCCAGGACAAAGACTGCCCCCAATTCTATTTTCCACCAAACGTCCCAGCGCTTCGGGGGGGCACTCAGCCAAAATTCTTCCATCCGGACTTCACTGGCGACTCTCCGTCGTGTCCCTCATTTGCATGTTGCTGCCTGACGCGTTTCGATGCTTTGCAGCATCTTAATCATAGGCTTGGGTAAACAGTTCCACAGAAAGGCTCTCTTTTATTTATAATTAACTGTCCAGGTGTTTCTAATTACCTTAAGTAGGTATATGCTTAGTGCATCTTTCTTCGTGCATTCTGGGAAAAGTAGTCCCTTTGAGAGCTCGACAATCTTCCCTTAGTGGGTATCTGTGGTAATTGTTAATATTAAAACCATCTCTATTCCTTAGTAGGATTCAGGGCATTCTGAAGAGTCCTTTGAACTTTGAATTTCGGCGCTGCATTGCCTCAGACCAGTTCCGTGGCGCAGCCTCTCCTTCACTGTCGTCGAGATGGTGCACCTCCCCAGGACAAAGACTGCCCCCAATTCTATTTTCCACCAAACGTCCCAGCGCTTCGGGGGGGCACTCAGCCAAAATTCTTCCATCCGGACTTCACTGGCGACTCTCCGTCGTGTCCCTCATTTGCATGTTGCTGCCTGACGCGTTTCGATGCTTTGCAGCATCTTAATCATAGGCTTGGGTAAACAGTTCCACAGAAAGGCTCTCTTTTATTTATAATTAACTGTCCAGGTGTTTCTAATTACCTTAAGTAGGTATATGCTTAGTGCATCTTTCTTCGTGCATTCTGGGAAAAGTAGTCCCTTTGAGAGCTCGACAATCTTCCCTTAGTGGGTATCTGTGGTAATTGTTAATATTAAAACCATCTCTATTCCTTAGTAGGATTCAGGGCATTCTGAAGAGTCCTTTGAACTTTGAATTTCGGCGCTGCATTGCCTCAGACCAGTTCCGTGGCGCAGCCTCTCCTTCACTGTCGTCGAGATGGTGCACCTCCCCAGGACAAAGACTGCCCCCAATTCTATTTTCCACCAAACGTCCCAGCGCTTCGGGGGGGCACTCAGCCAAAATTCTTCCATCCGGACTTCACTGGCGACTCTCCGTCGTGTCCCTCATTTGCATGTTGCTGCCTGACGCGTTTCGATGCTTTGCAGCATCTTAATCATAGGCTTGGGTAAACAGTTCCACAGAAAGGCTCTCTTTTATTTATAATTAACTGTCCAGGTGTTTCTAATTACCTTAAGTAGGTATATGCTTAGTGCATCTTTCTTCGTGCATTCTGGGAAAAGTAGTCCCTTTGAGAGCTCGACAATCTTCCCTTAGTGGGTATCTGTGGTAATTGTTAATATTAAAACCATCTCTATTCCTTAGTAGGATTCAGGGCATTCTGAAGAGTCCTTTGAACTTTGAATTTCGGCGCTGCATTGCCTCAGACCAGTTCCGTGGCGCAGCCTCTCCTTCACTGTCGTCGAGATGGTGCACCTCCCCAGGACAAAGACTGCCCCCAATTCTATTTTCCACCAAACGTCCCAGCGCTTCGGGGGGGCACTCAGCCAAAATTCTTCCATCCGGACTTCACTGGCGACTCTCCGTCGTGTCCCTCATTTGCATGTTGCTGCCTGACGCGTTTCGATGCTTTGCAGCATCTTAATCATAGGCTTGGGTAAACAGTTCCACAGAAAGGCTCTCTTTTATTTATAATTAACTGTCCAGGTGTTTCTAATTACCTTAAGTAGGTATATGCTTAGTGCATCTTTCTTCGTGCATTCTGGGAAAAGTAGTCCCTTTGAGAGCTCGACAATCTTCCCTTAGTGGGTATCTGTGGTAATTGTTAATATTAAAACCATCTCTATTCCTTAGTAGGATTCAGGGCATTCTGAAGAGTCCTTTGAACTTTGAATTTCGGCGCTGCATTGCCTCAGACCAGTTCCGTGGCGCAGCCTCTCCTTCACTGTCGTCGAGATGGTGCACCTCCCCAGGACAAAGACTGCCCCCAATTCTATTTTCCACCAAACGTCCCAGCGCTTCGGGGGGGCACTCAGCCAAAATTCTTCCATCCGGACTTCACTGGCGACTCTCCGTCGTGTCCCTCATTTGCATGTTGCTGCCTGACGCGTTTCGATGCTTTGCAGCATCTTAATCATAGGCTTGGGTAAACAGTTCCACAGAAAGGCTCTCTTTTATTTATAATTAACTGTCCAGGTGTTTCTAATTACCTTAAGTAGGTATATGCTTAGTGCATCTTTCTTCGTGCATTCTGGGAAAAGTAGTCCCTTTGAGAGCTCGACAATCTTCCCTTAGTGGGTATCTGTGGTAATTGTTAATATTAAAACCATCTCTATTCCTTAGTAGGATTCAGGGCATTCTGAAGAGTCCTTTGAACTTTGAATTTCGGCGCTGCATTGCCTCAGACCAGTTCCGTGGCGCAGCCTCTCCTTCACTGTCGTCGAGATGGTGCACCTCCCCAGGACAAAGACTGCCCCCAATTCTATTTTCCACCAAACGTCCCAGCGCTTCGGGGGGGCACTCAGCCAAAATTCTTCCATCCGGACTTCACTGGCGACTCTCCGTCGTGTCCCTCATTTGCATGTTGCTGCCTGACGCGTTTCGATGCTTTGCAGCATCTTAATCATAGGCTTGGGTAAACAGTTCCACAGAAAGGCTCTCTTTTATTTATAATTAACTGTCCAGGTGTTTCTAATTACCTTAAGTAGGTATATGCTTAGTGCATCTTTCTTCGTGCATTCTGGGAAAAGTAGTCCCTTTGAGAGCTCGACAATCTTCCCTTAGTGGGTATCTGTGGTAATTGTTAATATTAAAACCATCTCTATTCCTTAGTAGGATTCAGGGCATTCTGAAGAGTCCTTTGAACTTTGAATTTCGGCGCTGCATTGCCTCAGACCAGTTCCGTGGCGCAGCCTCTCCTTCACTGTCGTCGAGATGGTGCACCTCCCCAGGACAAAGACTGCCCCCAATTCTATTTTCCACCAAACGTCCCAGCGCTTCGGGGGGGCACTCAGCCAAAATTCTTCCATCCGGACTTCACTGGCGACTCTCCGTCGTGTCCCTCATTTGCATGTTGCTGCCTGACGCGTTTCGATGCTTTGCAGCATCTTAATCATAGGCTTGGGTAAACAGTTCCACAGAAAGGCTCTCTTTTATTTATAATTAACTGTCCAGGTGTTTCTAATTACCTTAAGTAGGTATATGCTTAGTGCATCTTTCTTCGTGCATTCTGGGAAAAGTAGTCCCTTTGAGAGCTCGACAATCTTCCCTTAGTGGGTATCTGTGGTAATTGTTAATATTAAAACCATCTCTATTCCTTAGTAGGATTCAGGGCATTCTGAAGAGTCCTTTGAACTTTGAATTTCGGCGCTGCATTGCCTCAGACCAGTTCCGTGGCGCAGCCTCTCCTTCACTGTCGTCGAGATGGTGCACCTCCCCAGGACAAAGACTGCCCCCAATTCTATTTTCCACCAAACGTCCCAGCGCTTCGGGGGGGCACTCAGCCAAAATTCTTCCATCCGGACTTCACTGGCGACTCTCCGTCGTGTCCCTCATTTGCATGTTGCTGCCTGACGCGTTTCGATGCTTTGCAGCATCTTAATCATAGGCTTGGGTAAACAGTTCCACAGAAAGGCTCTCTTTTATTTATAATTAACTGTCCAGGTGTTTCTAATTACCTTAAGTAGGTATATGCTTAGTGCATCTTTCTTCGTGCATTCTGGGAAAAGTAGTCCCTTTGAGAGCTCGACAATCTTCCCTTAGTGGGTATCTGTGGTAATTGTTAATATTAAAACCATCTCTATTCCTTAGTAGGATTCAGGGCATTCTGAAGAGTCCTTTGAACTTTGAATTTCGGCGCTGCATTGCCTCAGACCAGTTCCGTGGCGCAGCCTCTCCTTCACTGTCGTCGAGATGGTGCACCTCCCCAGGACAAAGACTGCCCCCAATTCTATTTTCCACCAAACGTCCCAGCGCTTCGGGGGGCACTCAGCCAAAATTCTTCCATCCGGACTTCACTGGCGACTCTCCGTCGTGTCCCTCATTTGCATGTTGCTGCCTGACGCGTTTCGATGCTTTGCAGCATCTTAATCATAGGCTTGGGTAAACAGTTCCACAGAAAGGCTCTCTTTTATTTATAATTAACTGTCCAGGTGTTTCTAATTACCTTAAGTAGGTATATGCTTAGTGCATCTTTCTTCGTGCATTCTGGGAAAAGTAGTCCCTTTGAGAGCTCGACAATCTTCCCTTAGTGGGTATCTGTGGTAATTGTTAATATTAAAACCATCTCTATTCCTTAGTAGGATTCAGGGCATTCTGAAGAGTCCTTTGAACTTTGAATTTCGGCGCTGCATTGCCTCAGACCAGTTCCGTGGCGCAGCCTCTCCTTCACTGTCGTCGAGATGGTGCACCTCCCCAGGACAAAGACTGCCCCCAATTCTATTTTCCACCAAACGTCCCAGCGCTTCGGGGGGCACTCAGCCAAAATTCTTCCATCCGGACTTCACTGGCGACTCTCCGTCGTGTCCCTCATTTGCATGTTGCTGCCTGACGCGTTTCGATGCTTTGCAGCATCTTAATCATAGGCTTGGGTAAACAGTTCCACAGAAAGGCTCTCTTTTATTTATAATTAACTGTCCAGGTGTTTCTAATTACCTTAAGTAGGTATATGCTTAGTGCATCTTTCTTCGTGCATTCTGGGAAAAGTAGTCCCTTTGAGAGCTCGACAATCTTCCCTTAGTGGGTATCTGTGGTAATTGTTAATATTAAAACCATCTCTATTCCTTAGTAGGATTCAGGGCATTCTGAAGAGTCCTTTGAACTTTGAATTTCGGCGCTGCATTGCCTCAGACCAGTTCCGTGGCGCAGCCTCTCCTTCACTGTCGTCGAGATGGTGCACCTCCCCAGGACAAAGACTGCCCCCAATTCTATTTTCCACCAAACGTCCCAGCGCTTCGGAGGGGCACTCAGCCAAAATTCTTCCATCCGGACTTCACTGGCGACTCTCCGTCGTGTCCCTCATTTGCATGTTGCTGCCTGACGCGTTTCGATGCTTTGCAGCATCTTAATCATAGGCTTGGGTAAACAGTTCCACAGAAAGGCTCTCTTTTATTTATAATTAACTGTCCAGGTGTTTCTAATTACCTTAAGTAGGTATATGCTTAGTGCATCTTTCTTCGTGCATTCTGGGAAAAGTAGTCCCTTTGAGAGCTCGACAATCTTCCCTTAGTGGGTATCTGTGGTAATTGTTAATATTAAAACCATCTCTATTCCTTAGTAGGATTCAGGGCATTCTGAAGAGTCCTTTGAACTTTGAATTTCGGCGCTGCATTGCCTCAGACCAGTTCCGTGGCGCAGCCTCTCCTTCACTGTCGTCGAGATGGTGCACCTCCCCAGGACAAAGACTGCCCCCAATTCTATTTTCCACCAAACGTCCCAGCGCTTCGGGGGGGCACTCAGCCAAAATTCTTCCATCCGGACTTCACTGGCGACTCTCCGTCGTGTCCCTCATTTGCATGTTGCTGCCTGACGCGTTTCGATGCTTTGCAGCATCTTAATCATAGGCTTGGGTAAACAGTTCCACAGAAAGGCTCTCTTTTATTTATAATTAACTGTCCAGGTGTTTCTAATTACCTTAAGTAGGTATATGCTTAGTGCATCTTTCTTCGTGCATTCTGGGAAAAGTAGTCCCTTTGAGAGCTCGACAATCTTCCCTTAGTGGGTATCTGTGGTAATTGTTAATATTAAAACCATCTCTATTCCTTAGTAGGATTCAGGGCATTCTGAAGAGTCCTTTGAACTTTGAATTTCGGCGCTGCATTGCCTCAGACCAGTTCCGTGGCGCAGCCTCTCCTTCACTGTCGTCGAGGATGGTGCACCTCCCCAGGACAAAGACTGCCCCCAATTCTATTTTCCACGCAAACGTCCCAGCGCTTCGGAGGGGCACTCAGCCAAAATTCTTCCATCCGGACTTCACTGGCGACTCTCCGTCGTGTCCCTCATTTGCATGTTGCTGCCTGACGCGTTTCGATGCTTTGCAGCATCTTAATCATAGGCTTGGGTAAACAGTTCCACAGAAAGGCTCTCTTTTATTTATAATTAACTGTCCAGGTGTTTCTAATTACCTTAAGTAGGTATATGCTTAGTGCATCTTTCTTCGTGCATTCTGGGAAAAGTAGTCCCTTTGAGAGCTCGACAATCTTCCCTTAGTGGGTATCTGTGGTAATTGTTAATATTAAAACCATCTCTATTCCTTAGTAGGATTCAGGGCATTCTGAAGAGTCCTTTGAACTTTGAATTTCGAGCGCTGCATTGCCTCAGACCAGTTCCGGTGGCGCAGCCTCTCCTTCACTGTCGTCGAGATGGTGCACCTCCCCAGGACAAAGACTGCCCCCAATTCTATTTTCCACCAAACGTCCCAGCGCTTCGGGGGAGCACTCAGCCAAAATTCTTCCATCCGGACTTCACTGGCGACTCTCCGTCGTGTCCCTCATTTGCATGTTGCTGCCTGACGCGTTTCGATGCTTTGCAGCATCTTAATCATAGGCTTGGGTAAACAGTTCCACAGAAAGGCTCTCTTTTATTTATAATTAACTGTCCAGGTGTTTCTAATTACCTTAAGTAGGTATATGCTTAGTGCATCTTTCTTCGTGCATTCTGGGAAAAGTAGTCGCTTTGAGAGCTCGACAATCTTCCCTTAGTGGGTATCTGTGGTAATTGTTAATATTAAAACCATCTCTATTCCTTAGTAGGATTCAGGGCATTCTGAAGAGTCCTTTGAACTTTGAACTTCCGAGCGCTGCATTGCCTCAGACCAGTTCCGGTGGCGCAGCCTCTCCTTCACTGTCGTCGAGATGGTGCACCTCCCCAGGACAAAGAGCTGCCCCCAATTCTATTTTCCACCAGAAGGCGTCCCAGCGCTTCGGTGGGAGCACTCAGCCAAAATTCTTCCATCCGGACTTCACTGGCGACTCTCCGTCGTGTCCCTCATTTGCATGTTGCTGCCTGACGCGTTTCGATGCTTTGCAGCATCTTAATCATAGGCTTGGGTAAACAGTTCCACAGAAAGGCTCTGCTTTTATTTATAATTAACTGTCCAGGTGTTTCCTTAATTACCTTAAGTAGGTATATGCTTAGTGCATCTTTCTTCGTGCATTCTGGGAAAAGTGAGTCGCTTTGAGAGCTCGACAATCTTTCCCTTAGTGGGTATCTGTGGTAATTGTTAATATTAAAACCATCTCTATTCCTTAGTAGGATTCAGGGCATTCAGAAGAGGTCACTGAACTTTGAATTTCGGCGCTGCATTGCCTCAGACCAGTTCCGTGGCGCAGCCTCTCCTTCACTGTCGTCGAGATGGTGCACCCCTCCCCCAGGACAAGACACCCCCAATTCTGTTTTCCACCAAACGTCCCAGCGCTTGAGGGGGCACTCAGCCAAGATTGCCCATCCGGACTTCACTGGCGACTCTCCGTGGTATCCACTCATTTGCATGTTGCTGCCTGACGTTTCGATGCTTTGCAGCATCTTAATCATCGGCTTGGGTAAGAGCAGTTCCCACAGAAAGGCTCTCTTTTATTTTATAATTAACTGTCCAGGTGTTTCCCAATTGCCTTAAGTAGGTATATGCTTAGTGCATCTTTCTTCGTGCATTCTGAGAAAAGTATGGTCCTTTGAGAGGCTCGAACCAATCTTCCCCGCCAGGCTGGGTATCTGTGGTAATTGTTAATGTTAAAACCATCTCTATTCCTTGGTAGGATTCAGGGCATTCTGAAGG